>BQNB010043634.1:0-45391 GCA_026074375.1 Tanacetum coccineum | reverse complement strand
TCCAAATTCTACTTCTTTTCTTGGCAGGTTTACGAGACTCCTGAGACAGACTACATGTATCCATCCGCTTGCTGTTCTCTAATGTGTCTAGGAATGGCTTATGTACATTTTAGTGCATAACCCGAGCTTCAAATAAAAGGGATGTGTATGCTTTAGTGCGCTTTACCTTTAAAAGAAGAGAAATCTTCTTGTTTTAAAAACAGTTGAACATAATTTTTCAAGAATTTTTCAAAAAGATTTTTAAAATCTTTTAAAATTCTGTGTTCAACACTCCCTTCTCATGACACTTTCAAAAGTTGAATTATTTTTTTATAAGTGGATCAATTTTTAAGGGGGGGGGTCTTTCAAACTAAGTTCTAATGCTTTTAGACACATTCTTTCTCATCTACTTTGTGTGTCTAAAACATTTCACAACTGTATATATTTATCAGAAAAGCAAAATACAAAAATATAAAACCTATAAAACCAAAATACAAAATCAAAAAATTTCAAAAATATCAAAATAATCTTCTCTGACATGTCTCTCGTAAATCGATAATATTTACGTCCCTAGAAATGTTATTCAACAATGACACGGGAATGTAAATAAAGTTCATGCGAGAGTTACTAAATGTTTTAAAACATGTCTTTTCTAAATTTTTCTACGACTTCTAAGTAAATGTCAGTTTAGGACTCGGACCTCAAAGAAAGGAATGTGTACATTTATGTGCATTAATCCTCAACAACGGGAAATTCATATATTCTCGGTCTTGAGCAAAGTCTTACAAACATTTCAAGTTTTGAATGCTCAAGAGAAGTACCAAAGAAATGATATTTCATCATATAAATTCAACATCATTTCTTGTTGAGCATAATTTTTCAAGATATTTTCAAAAGATAAATTCAAAATCTTTTAAAATTGTGTGCTCAACAAACTCTCTTCTCTAATTTTTCACTCTAATCTATTTTTGAGGGGGAGTATAAATATTTCAGAAAAAAATATAAATTCATTTGTCATGCAACATTTTTTCCCATACGCTTTCATTCTACAAGCGAGTTAACGTGCATTAAGTTGTATTTTAATTCACTTGTATAATAAAAAATTTCAAAACATATTCAATTTTTGAGGGGGGAATAGTAATTAAAATGTGATTAACATTTCTTAATTCGGATAAGATCTTTTGAATATAAGTGCGTTCCCGACCTCTCATGTGCAAAACTCTTTCATAATATGATGCACATGTGTATGGGGAGCTTTTTGGTGGAATAGAAAACTTTCAAAGTGTATACAAATGATTTCTTAAACACTTTGATGGCTTTTTCAAATGGTTTTATGGCTTCGATGGTAATACCAAATGACCGACCAAGTGATGATAATCAAGGAGATAAAAGGTGGTTAAGGTTAGGTATTGTTCCATGATCCAGCCAGAACTGGAGGGATCTACCAAGTGACACTTCAATAGATAGATTAGAAGTTCTTAGGTATGATATAAAAAAAGAGTAAAGTGAGAACGGGATTGAAATAGTTGAAGAATGAAAAAGAAAAGTTATGTAAGGGTGAAAAGAAATGAGCCCTCCATACACTTAGGCAGAAACTAGGTCAATGCATAATCTATCAGTAATCACAAGGATGATTTTGATATTGAAGACAAGTCATCATGGACCTAGTGATGCAATGCACAACCCTTCCAGCTACTCAGGCTTCTCTCAAAAGAAGTTTGTTTCATTTCTCATGAAGATCAACACGCTTCTATTGGCTTTCTCAATCCGAGACTGTTGATATTGAAAAGGTGGCAGTCCGCTCCAGCCTCCGATCACCAAAATACAAATATGCACTTATAGAGTCTAGATCCATCGAGATATATCATAAATCTCATTAGGACACAATTTCATATATACTTGTTGTTCATCATCAAGAAGACAAGCTGTGCAAGAGTCCAACACAGACGCAAATTTAATTTGTGTGAATTAATGAGAATTGACAAATGTTTTTGAAAATAAAACTTTTGATGTGTTTAAAAACTCTTTATCCATCAACACTTTGAAAGATTTTAAAATTATTTTCCTCAGATGTCTAAGAACCTCATAGCTCATAGATGTAAATCTCATGTTTATTGTGGTAGCCTCAAAAGGGCATCTGGGCATGGGAAGGCTTTACACAAATTGATGACTCAATCAGTAAGATAGTAACTAATTGATTTACTCTTACCATTCTAATAGTAGTAATACTATTAGTGAGGTAGTCTATTTTGAGGCGTTTCAGTAATGAGAACTAGCAAGTACGGTGAATCTAATGCATATGTGTTAGAGTATCTAGCACTTTGAACTGGAAACCCTGTCAAGGAGGTTCTTTTAATGAATCTACTTGATCACATGTACAATATATTTACTGTGAAATGGTCCTCATGGAACCGAAGGTTAACGTTACTGAAATTGATGAATAACAAAGACATGATTCATCCGTATCTGTTATTATTGCTAACCCTTTATATGCAGGTACTAACGTTGGTGTTCACCTCAGTTCCATTGTTGTTACGGCCACATGCTCATAGAAAATGCTCAAAGATATATTCAAGGCATCGATCAAGACTTGAAGAAAGCTCTAAACTTCAAAGATATACTTCTACAAGATTTGATGAATAATAGCTTCCTAAAAGAACATCAAGTATATGATTACAAGTGAATCAAGTAAAAGATCATTGTTGGGGGAGATTGTTAGTCTTCAAGTGATGTCAAAGTATGAGTATGTTGGTTAAGAAGTCATTCACATCAAGTATCCATGATTATCTCAAGGCTAAAGACAAATATATTAAGATAAAGATCAAAGATCTAAGATCACAAGGATGGAAAAGGAACTGCAAAGGAATTCCCACTGCTACAAGGTTCCAAGATTTATGAAATCAATAGAGTAGAGTCATCTATGCAATGACCACCTATTAGGGGGAGATTGTTAGCCTACATTTTATGAAGTGATGGTCATTATTTATTCGCGAACCTTGTAATAGTATAGAATTACATTTACGAGATTCCTAAATTTAATATTGTATACGATTCAGGATTTATCCAAAACACAATCCAAGAGGGTATGTGTTGAAGGGTCCTTACACTATAAAAGGAACCCTTCCCCTCATTTTCTATGTGTGAAATACTCTAGTCATTTTAGAGAGAAAGTGTTGCAGTATTTGTGTTCTTCATTCCAATCAAGACAACCTTTTTCATCTTTATTATTTCACCATTTTCCTCATCTTAATTTCGTGTGCTTATTTGTGTGTGAAGTATGTAAGAGTTAGTCTTACAAGTCTATTAAAACCACCTTTGGGGGGTCAGGATGGATCAAAATACATGAAATATGCCATAAGTCTAATAAGAGAAAGTAGAGAGAGGGTGGAGAAGAATATGTGTTTTATTGAATTGGAAGTAACCAAACATTCATCCACACCCCTCATGGAGAGTCATGAGGGGTGTTTATAGCCTTTACATGTCTTAACTATCACTTGTTTACAATAATAACCCATGTGTATCACGCAATGTCTATAGCTAGTCCAATTCATGTGTAAGACGCCAGATTTACAAAATAGTAAGGCTAACAAAGAAAATGATATCCACATATGCAAGACCTGCTTGCATCTCAAGTCTGAGGATGAGTAATACAACCATTTGCGAGATTCACCCAATGACGTTGATCCATAAAGTGAATACTCGTACGTTTGGGGAAGTCCAATATTAATCACTAATGAATAACATATTAGTTTGGCAGGAACAATCCTTATATTCAATGAATATAACCAAATGCTCACATTTGTCATAGTTTAACAATATTCTCGTATCGTTATTCGACAATGGACAAATTTAGAATGATACAAGTCATTCATGGATTAAACATGCAAATACATAACACATTAGTATAAATAAAAATGAGCATACCAGGTATATCAATTCATTATGTAATACAACTGATAACATCAAATATTTAATACTTTTTAGTGTCAAAATACCCCTTATATTACCTGCAAAATGTTTCACTAATACTCGAAAATGAGATATTTTCTATCATTTTGTAGTTTCCAGGAGAAATGCAGGAAAGTGACAAGAAACAAGGGAAAAGGACTTAAAGAGTATGAAGAATGTTACGGCATAACACCAAAAATGGTTACACCGTAACATAAATTAAGCAAGTACGAATATCAAGGACAAGGTTACGGCGTAACATCATATCTAGTTACGCCGTTACCATATATTTAGAAGGAAATCTCATCAAATTTAGAGTTACGGCGTAATGCCATATCTAGTTACACCGTAACCATGAAGATCCACAAATGTGGAATGAAGATCACGTACTTATGGACATTGTTTGAAGGTTACGGCGTAACACATTTATAAGTTACGCCATAACAGGTTCGATACCTATAAATAGAGGCCTCGTTCAAGCTATTCCGATATCACTTCCACCACAGCCAATTGGAGAGGCGACAAAGGCTTCCAACCTTCAAAGAATTCGACCTGGAGTCCAAGGGAGATCACACTTTACTTACTTTTTGTATTTAATCGTTCAAATATGATTACTGTAAGAATTATGAGTTTTCAATCTATGATTTCTTCTATTTCTTGTTGTGTTTCCATTACCATGAACGGCTAAGCACTTAAAGTACTGGCCTAGTTATGTAGTTACTTTTGTTATGATTGTTTCCTGTTAGATTATGGTTTCGTTAGATATTCCTTGACTATTTTGTAACCCTGGGTTTTGGTAGTACGGGTGGTTTGGACCTAGCTTGCCCCATTATTAGATTATCTAGTCAATATGGGATCCAATGGGTACTAGGGAGGATCACTAACTCCTTACCTAGTATAGGAACTAACCGGTCACCACACTTATCACTTAATATACTTAAAAAGCACAGGAACTCTTTTAGAGAGGGTTAATAATCTTTATAGGTTATTAGATATTTTTTGGGAATAGTTGGGATTAATCGCTGCAACCTAGATAACCTACCTCCCAGACGATTTGAGACTGATTCAGAATCGCAGGGAGTATAAAATAGACTAAATATGCACATTTAAGTCTATCGACCTTAGAAACCACTTATGAAACCATAGTTTACCATTTCACAGGAAAGCATTTTCATAACAGTTGTAATGAAGTAACTAGGTTAGCACGTTTTCTCTCTTGATATCTCCAACTCTTTTAATTTCCAGTTATTTATTTTATTGTTATTTATTATAAATCAACTCAAAAACCATTTTTAAAACGTGACATTTCAAATTAAAACTAATTACAACTTAGCTCTTGGGACGACCTCGGATTTACCATTCTCTACTACCCACGATCGGGTTCTCTGCCTGTTAGTGCGTTGTCAGGTAGATTGAGTTTTATAAATTTAAAACTTGGTAATAATATATTTTGAAATAAAATAAGCATCAAGTTTTTAGCGTCGCTGCCTGGGAGCTAATACTTTTAGTTTTAAAGTTTCCTCAAATGAGAACAAGAAAAAGAAAAGCAGGGACGGTTACTCCTTTTGCGAATCCAAAAAGACAATTTCAAGTAAGAAGAGAGGTTTCGCCCGCACCCATTCATAACATCTATACTTTCTATGAATCTAAGTCATCCGAGTCAGATACAGTAAATGTAGATATTGAAACCCTCACATTAGAGCAGTACCTAGCTCTCGAGCTTAACAACACCAGGAGAAGATTCACCTGTCCCAATAACTCAATGTTTGAAGTTAAGGGACAACTTCTAAGAGAAATACGTAAGATTTGCTTCTCAGGTGGTCCGACCGATAGTTTTGTCGAACACATCAGTAATGTGCTTGAAATCGCTAGCATATTCAACGCTCAGGAGTCTACCCTTACACAAGTATTCCCTTTAACTCTGGAAGGAATCACTAAGAGATGGTTTGAAAGAACATCGACCGAATGTACGAATAGCTAGAGTGATCTAAAACAAAACTTCATCCAAATATTTTTCCCTCTTGCGATGATATTCAAACAATTAAGTGAAATCCAAAATTTTAAACAGAATGAAGGAGAGTCCCTTTTCGATACTTAGGAAAGATATAACGACCTACTTTTCAAGTGTCCCTTTCATGATCTCAATGATCACCAAAAGGTAAACACCTTCTACAATGGATTGAATAACCAAACTCGATGAGCTGTCGACACAAACGGTCTTATTCCTGGGATGACAGCTTCATATGCATTAAAGTCAATCTAAAAATTGGCTAAAAATTCGCATAAGTGGCATTGCGAGGAAAATCACATGACTACACCTGACCCATTACATATTATCACCGAAAAGCTGAAACTATTAAATCAAGAAATATAAGAGCTAAAAGTATATTTTCGCAAATTGAATACGGAGGATGACAGAAGAAGTTACTATGCAGAGGTTAAAATCATAAGATCTATCAAACTCGACTACGATACGACCTACACTGAACCTAGAAATCATCCAACCAACCTAAAAGACAAATTCGAGCGATGTTTAAAGGAATCTGGAGAAAGATAAGAAATCCAAAATGAGTGGATGAAGAAGATCATGATAAGTACTGATCTAAGTTTAAAGAATCATGACTCCTCTATAAAAAGGCTAGAGCAAAAAGTAAATCACCTCGCTTAGTTGATCTCCACACACAACCCTAAGCACACTTTGATGCCTAAAACTGAGACATTCGGTGAAAAAGTAAAAAGGCGCATCCTTGAGGAAAATAAGGAACCTACTACAACTCATGATAAACTAAAAAAACAATTACAAAAAGTAGTTTCTCATGAAATCAAAGAATTACCTGCACACTATTCCGCTACCCTTCAAAATAAACTTCCTCCAAAGGAAACCGATCCTGGAAGTTTCATCCTTCCTTGTATTATCGGAAACCACTCCATGAGTAATGCTTTAGCTGATCTAAGGGCGAGTATCAGCGTTATGCCCTATTCCTTATTCAAAAGATTAGGACTTGGAAGCTTGAAACCCATTAGAATGACTATCGAAATGGCTGATAGATCCATGCAATCTACCAAAGGGATAAAAGAAAATGTATTAGTGAAAATTAGTAATTTCGTATTTCCTGTTGATTTCGTCGTTCTTGACATCATGGAAGATGAAAATGTCCTGATTATCCTAGGCAGGCCCATGTTGGCAACTACTCATGCAAAGATTGATGTTTACGGTAAAAAGATATCTTTAGGAGTTGGAAATGATCAAGTAGTTTTTAATATCAATAAGAAAGAATCTCCCGCCTTTAATTCTCCTATTTGCATTATAAACAAATTAGATAAAATGCAAGAATTAGATGATTAAGTCATAAATGATGAAAAGGTAGGGGACTTTGGAAATTACTTATCACCCGAATACGGAAGCCAAGATATAATTTCGCGCTCACCATCAGAATTAGCGAAAGACAAGGAAGATTTTAGTATGATGCTTTGTGATCCTGAGAAAAGAATAAGCATAGGATTGCAAGAATTTGTTGATATAGACGACATGTGGGATGACCTAGATCCAAGGATTCTGTCCAATGAAAAAGCTAAAACCAAATTTTTAAAAAGCGATGGTAGAATCCATTTACATAGCCCTGATAATTTACAACTTTCTTGCAAAATAGGGTTTGTTAATTTTAACCCCTATTTTGAACCACAAACCCCTTTCAACATAATGTCTAAAAAAGCCTACAACACCGTCATGAATCATGAACTAATGTATTCAGGAATTAACATGGTGGGACTTGCTAAAAATTAGCATGTGTTCATTGGAAACCACCAATTCTTAGTCGATTTCATCATTCTTGAAAATATTAGTGAATTTGTGGAAAAAGGATTAACCGAAGTTCTGTTTGGACAGCCTTTCAAAGAACAAATAGGACTAGTTGAAGACCGGGGTAAAGGAACTCTTTAGTTTAAAATTGGTAATGATAAAATAATATTTCATATGCCACGAGCCAAAAAAGCCTTTAGGAAACTAACAGTAAAACAACACAACTCAATGGGACCCCTATTAAAAGTCAGTAACGAAGATAAGAAAAAAGGAATCCATAAGCCTGAAAAAAAGATTAAAAGATTCTACAAAGGTTGCCTCAGTTTAGGGAATGAGTACAAATATGATCAGGAAGTTGTAGATTAGATTCGGGGATGTATTGATCATGGGATAACGTAGAATAAGCATGAGTCTAACTTAAAGACTCGTTAATAAACAAAAGTGATTGTCGGGAGATAACCCGTCCTTTATTTAATGAAATTTCCTTTTTGCATTGGTTGATTTGCATGTTTCTTACTTTGTTTTGCAGAATCCAGAAGCTAAGAGGCAATTATCGAGACTGGTTTGACTCATAATCATGTGGTAACTTTGTTGAATCTACAGCAGTTACGGCGTAACAACTTTAGTTTACGCCGTAACCACTGCAATTACGACGTAAACCATTTACTGGTTACGTCGTAACACCTTAAAACTTAAAATTTTTACCACTTGATTACGACGTAACCCATTCTACGGTTACGCTATAACCTCCTTTTGAAATCATAAAAATTTAAGTTTTAAACATGTCTAAACTTGTATACGTAAATGGACTTTTTGGGTATGTTCTCTAGAAGCCCTCACGAGACTAAACTCGTCTACTTGGGCCACTAAGTGGATTAAAAGGCTTGTTGCATATGCTAAATACAACTATGATTCCTACGAAAGTGAGTTAGGTTTGTATTTCTTGTACACTTCATAATTCTTATAGAACGATTTTATGCTTTGATTTGTTTTGTGATCACAGGGGATAAAGAGCTTGCGAGAAAACGAAAATAATCTAAAGATTTTCGCTAAATTTCAAAGCAAAGCTCGGGGAGTTTCTTGTCTTAATTATACTGTTTTCTTTTTATTTAATTTCCTTAATGTACAATAGGAACATTATACAAATCAAGTGGGGGGATGGGAATAGAATTAATACTTGACGTATGTTTTGATTTTGATTTTCTAGTTTTCTTTGAAAATTATGCCAATTTTAAAAATTATGACAAATTTTTCTTAAATAACTAGAATTAATCTTTAACGAACGCACTTTACCCTTTATTATACTTGGTGAGATTTATGCCTAATATCCCGTTTCCATCATATTACTCAAAAATCCCCAAATTATTGAGTGTGCTGGTAGTATTGTAGACTTTAGAACTTGGCATGTACATCATTTCGAGACATAATTGATTAGCAGGAACAAATAGTTCAAGAACGCAACACTTAGGAAATCACCCAAATAGCCTATATGTGTGTGTTTATCGACTTGGTAAACTGACTTGTCGACCTCCAATGATAAACCCTTTTGTTGCACTCATTATTAGTGCAAGATGCCCCTAGATCACCCTTGTTAAACCAATCTATGTTTTCACCCTACTCTATATGTTTCGTTACACCATTTCACCTTACCCTACCCTGTAGTCTTAATTTTCTTTGTGTTGAAATCTCTGGCTACTTAAGTCCATGGTTCGGGAGAATGGGAACGAAAATTATAAGCTTTCGTGGAAGACCAATCAGTTATGATCTATAAAGACCCCCCTGTATCACCACTTTCGACATTGTTCATCTAAAGTGGGGGGATGTGCGTAAAATATCATATTTTGCTGGGGAAATAATTAAATATATAAAATCCTATAACATTTGCATATTTATCATGAAGAAAAGAGGGTGCAACAAAAAGCCACACATGTGCTAAAAATGTAAAGATGGTGCAAAATAAAAAAAATAAAAAAATAGAGATAGTAGCCTATTATTGCACCAGGACATCTCAGTGGCTATGAAAAATGGAGCTAGGTGCCTATTGTTACACCAAGTCATCCCAATACTTATGAAAAATGGAGCTAGTAGCCCATTATTGAAGATCAGATTTTCGAACTTAGACTCTTGGACCCATGGATGGACAGTAGCTAGTTATGACAACCTTAGATTACTTTAGACTATTTGTTTTGTGTTTTTATATTGACAACCATTAAATGAGTATCCCATGTCTATCCTAACCCCTTTATCATCCTTTGAAACCATATTACCCTTGTTGCCTTTGAGAATTATTTAGACCTAATTCTAACTGGTACAGATTTGTGTATTTTCCAAGCTTATGATAGAATACATGTTATGACTGTGCAACTGAGCAATCACCCAGAAAATGAAACACTTAGACTAGTGGAGAGCTAAGTGACTTTTTATCCCCTTTTCGTGAGGTGTTTGGCTTTGATGTTTTCTAGCATAAGAGTTTTATAAATTCATTTCTTGAAGTTATTATTGAGAAATCTTTTTATGAAATGTTCTAACGGGTTCTACTTGAGGGCAAGCAGAAGTCAAGTAGGGGGATATTTGATAACATCAAATATTTAATACTTTTTAGTGTCAAAAACCCCTTATATTACCTGCAAATGTTTCACTAATACTCGAAAACGAGATATTTTCTATCATTTTGTAGTTTCCAAGAGAAATGCAGGAAAGTGACAAGAAACAAAGAAAAAATGACTTAAAGTGTAAATTCTGAAGAATGTTACGGCGTAACACCAAAAATGGTTACACCGTAACATAATTTAAGCAAGTACAAAGATTAAGGACAAGGTTATGGCGTAACACATTTATAAGGTACGTCGTAACAGGTTTGATACCTATAAATAGAGTCCTCATTCAAGCTATTCCGACATAACTTCCTCCACATACGCCGTAACCAATAGAATCTACAAATATGGAATGAAGATCACGTACTTATGGACATTATTTGAAGGTTACGGCGTAACACCATATCTGGTTACGCCGTAACAACTGCTTAAATATGGAATGCCGTGTATGATGGTTACGGCGTAACACCTTTATTGGTTGCGCCGTAACAGGTTCAATACCTATAAATAGAGGCCTCATTCAAGCTATTCCGACATCACTTCCTCCACAGCCAATTGGAGAGGCGACAAAGGCTTCCAACCTTCAAAGAATTCCACCTGGAGTCCAAGGGAGATCACACTTTACTTACTTTTTGTATTTATCAAATAATACGAATACTGTAAGAATTATGAGTTTTCAATCTATGATTTCTTCTATTTCTTGTTGTGTTTCCGTTACCATGAGCGGCTAAGCACTTAAAGTGCTGGCCTAGTTATGTAGTTACTTTTGTTATGATTGTTTCCTGTTAGATTATGGTTTCGTTAGATATTCCTTGACTATCATGTAACCCTGGGTTTTGGTAGTACGGGTGGTTTGGACCTAGCTTGCCTCATTATTAGATTATCTAGTCAATAGGGGATCCAATTGGTACTAGGGAGGATCACTAACTCCTTACCTAGTGTAGGAACTAACCGGTCACCGCACTTATCACTTAATATACTTAAAAAGCACAGGAACTCTTTCAGAGAGGGTTATTAATCTTTATAGGTTATTAGATATGTTTTGGGAATAGTTAGGATTAATCACTGCAACCTGGATAACCTACCTCCTAGACAATTTGGGACTGATTTAGAATCGCGGGGAGTATAGGATAGACTAAATATGCACATTCAAGTTTATCGACCTTAGAAACTACTAATGAAACCATAGTTTAACATTGCACAGGAAAGCGTTTTCATAACAGTAGTAATGAAGTAACTAGGTTAGCACGTTTTCTCTCTTGATATCTCCATCTCTTTTAATTTCTAGTTATTTATTTTATTGTTATTTATTTCAAATCAACTCAAAAACCATTTTCAAAACGTGACATTTCAAATTAAAACTAATTACAACTTAGCTCTTGGGACGACCTCGGATTTACCATTCGGTACAACCCACGATCGGGTTCTCTGCCCGTTAGTGCATTGTCAAGTAGATCGAGTTTTATAATTTTAAAACTTGGTTATAATATATTTTATAATAAAATACGCATCAACAACTGCTTACAGTTCCATTATCTAAATACTAAAAACATATACGCATTAGACTACTAGTAAGTTGAAATTCAATGTTCCCAACATTCTCAATTATTTTGGTACAATACAACTAAGTAGTCATCTGAGTAAACTTTTAGAATACTTATTTAAAACTCACAAATTATGAAGGGTTTGAATAATATGATGAGTGTCATATTGTATGTGTGCATTCTAGTACAGTACCATATTACGAGTATTGCTATGGTACTCTCCATAAGGTGTTTGAAACCAACAAAATACCTATCTAAGATAACTATCTCAAAAACTTCTCAAACTATAAAGTATTTTTACTCTTTAATGTGTATTGCCACAATGCTTTCAGCCGAGCACATCTAGTCAGTAGAATCATCATTCATGATGAAATCTTACTATGACTAGGATTGAGTATCCTCTCGATCCTCTAGAACTAACAAAACCATATTCAAAAAAACCCTACTCTGAAATACAGAAAACTATCCTCTCTTAACGAATTCTCAACTCGTGTCTCGATCTCCAGTTGAGAATACTTAGACTCCTCCACCTTCTGAAAATGAAATCTTCCTGATTGTATTCTTTTGCCTCGACAGCGCTCAGCTTGAGTATCATTATTACCTGTGCTTTTTCTATTCGCATAGTTCCAAAATCTGAATCCCACCCTCCCCCCCCTCCTACACCCCAATTATAATACCCAGCATCGAGCGCTCACAACTCACTAACTCATCATACATATTCAGACACCTCATGATCCGTGTCTGTGAGAAGCCGTAAGAACTGATTGTGAGTGTGTGTTGTCTCTGCGTAATGAGATTTCACGCGCGACACTCATTGCTCGAACTCTCTAAGTTTGTTCGGCTCTTGTCTGTACGCGCGTGTATTGTTCTCTGTAGAGACTCGTAGCACCTAAGCAAACTAATCTATGTATTGAGATCTAGTCTATCTGTTGTACAATAGCTCAGATGCGACAGTTCTGTCATAATGAAGTTCTCCTCAACTAATCAACTTTATGAATGTTTGTTTAATAGTCAACTTATAGACTTATCGTACATACTCACCTGTATGATGTTGTTCGTGTTGTGCAGTCAAACTAGCATGAGTGTACATAAACAACGCTATGCCTTTTTTAATCCGTAAACGATTTAACATTTCTTTGTAATGTTTGGTGCCTTTCTAAACCTCAAGTTTGTTGGCTATGATGATTGTGTCAGACTCGTCGCAATAACAATCCATAGGTTCTTCATTACTAGGGACATCTCCAATGAATTTTCCTAAACTAAACAACTTCTATTAGAATGTTTGTTTAATAGTCAACTATAAACTCTCACTTAGATACTGATGTTGTCAACTCATCTTGCACTCATGCAAAAGTAACAACCAACCCTATACACAATATAATGTACATGATAAATCCTTAGTAAAACTCAAGGTATCCATTCATGTGTTAAATTATCGCAAGTAAAATATATCCTTTGAGACTTGTTTCATTGATATATTGCATTATGTTAGACTTAATCACCACATATATTTATTTCAATAAACATTTATTCCATGGTTATATGTTTTATTTCCTAAATTCCCAAAGAGAAGTTTCATTCCATGTTGAGGGATTAACATCTTGCTTAGATGGAATAATGCTTTCAATATGTTATACAACATATAAGATATTTAGAAATAAACATAGTGCTCTCACTTGCTCTCATGAATCCTTTTGTGTAACTATCTTTATGGAAAAATTTAAAAGTATGTATGTGAGGACATTTATCGATATTTCTCTATATAAACTTTGTAATACTTCTTTAGCATGATTGTTATTATCATAAATATCAAGCCATATTTTATGTATACATGTTACTTAAACTATATTTTGGTCAAATGTTTTCTCAAGTAAATGTTTGTGGAGAAGTCATAAAACCCTACCTACAAGAGGAAACACGCACGACTCAGGAATAAATCTTGGTCTACCATTTATTGCGTCATATCATCCGTTCAATCCAATTATATTTTTGATAGAAAGTTCATATGTAAGTCTTGTCTTGTATCTTCCCTTTTTGTGACCGGTTGATAGAAGGAGACGATTGCTATATTAATTATCCCACCCTTAGAGATTTCATGGAGTATATGTATAAATCTTTTGATCGTACCCCTCATACAATAGGAGGATCCTTTCATCCTCGGTTATTTTGCTGCATACTTTGATCCAATCATAGTTATTTGTAAGATTTCATAGAATAAATGGTTTTTTGGATTTACTCGAAGTAGAAACCAATAGGATCGTTTATGGATGTGACTTAGGACTAGAGAACTATTCCTGTTCTCTATCGACTTATTGCATTTCAGTCATGAATGTTTTAACGCAACTAGGAGTTGGACTAGCTGTCAAAACTTATGGCTGAAACAGTTGCCACGCGAAGATAGTCCGAATTCCCTTGTTAAACGACGACACACTCAAGTCTCACGAAGAAAGACCCACATAAAATTGAAAGACCTTACGACTATGAATACGGACAGGATGAAACTCAAAGATTTTCCATTTGTACGATACCTTCTAAATACCTAAAAGAATTACCCCACTTCCCAATACACACATGCAAGAATTTTTTATTTCCAACACTTTAACACCTTCCATTTATCTCTCTACACTTCTATTTAATTCTTACGATCCCACTCATACCTTTTCTTTCCTTTTTATTTCAAACATACCTTGATTTTTGGAAATTAAACAAATTAAAAACCACAGAATCGATACCTACTTTCTCGAATTGATTATCTAGTTGACAAATTTAGCGATGCTGAACATTTCCTTCCTTTCATAACAACCGACCCTTGATTGCGGAATCGATTACTTAGAGTTCGCCATGAGAAGATCCTCAAGACAACATTTAAGACAAATGCACCGCCTCAATTCTTAGTTTTGCCATTCTTTCTAATAATCTTGTCGAATATGTTCTTGGAGCAAGGAATAGAGACCTTAAGTAAATAAGTTCGTTACCTTACTTATCGACGACATACCGACTTATTTGTGAAACAACAAAGATCATGAGCAACTTCCGAGCCTATCTATTACCATAAAAATTCTTGTTAAGACTTCCCATACTTATGGATCTTAAGCTGAAAATACCCCTACAAAACCCCGTTGACTTCCAAGTTACCCAGTTTTAATTAGCAACCTATTCAAACTTCTCAAAAACCTCTCAGCTACTAACGGTACTGAGTAACTATGCTAAGAACCTTTTTCGAATAATAAACAAAGGAAGACTCTCAAACATTGAAGCATAGACTATATAATGCGTCGACCTTATCATTTCCTGAGGAAACATAAAATTTCATGGTATAATACGATACATCAACCGAAGGATTGGATTACGTACAAATGAAGAGGAATAAGGTTATCACCTTCGCGTCAAAACAAACCATGAATCATGGTAAGAACTTTTAGATCTTGATACACCTTTAAAGCTTAAAACATCCTTTGTTTTCCTCCACACCCACCCCATCAGTGTTATGATATTTTGTTTTTGAGCAACGCTAGAATTGATCAAATTCATCAAAAACATTAAGCTCTTTAACAATTCATAAATTAATCTCAAGACAGTTCTTGTTTGATGAGTTGCGAGATTAAGTTAGAATCAAGTTGTTACTCAGCTTAAGGTTTTTGATGAATACGCTCGAGGAAGGACTAGGCACGAATGATGTAATTCAGAATTTGACATGATGGAGTCAAGCATTTTAACTAAAGAGCTTTAACCCTAAGAACTAGCGATCTGAGTTAAAATATTATGGAGGCAGTTCATATATCTAGATTTTGATCCTCTCAGGGCTAATAAGATGTACAAGGATACAAAGGAATGCTATCAGTGGTCAATATTGTACAAGGATATCTCCATGTGTGATGGATCGTGCTTGACTTGCTTTAGAGTCAAGGCCAAATACATTAAGCCTAACATATCGTTACAACCACCCTAGATTATCATAGGAATTCAAAACAAATAACCGAGGATTTGTTAACCAAATAGCCTCGAACAACATCAAGAATATTACTCGATTGAAGCAGTGATGGATTGATTAATAACATATGTGCGTTTCAATTATATTCAGGAAATTTAGGAGAGGAAAAGACTTGCCTTAACCTGCATCTATGAAACCTTCTTTACATCATAGAGTGCTCGCATATATCATTTAAGATACATGCTTTAGGTATGTGTGACTAAAGTTAACAAAGGATGAGTCAATCATTTACCTTAGTTAAGTTCTCCCATATCATTCTCTACACAACTAGCACTAAAGTCATTCCATGTGGAGCCTCATATGGGCATATGTGTCTTTCACCACCTTGTTGGTCAGAATTAGGAGATAGATAATTGACACAAATCAACCTTAGCTACAAATCTATTTGGAAGAACTCAACAATCCTAAAAAGACTCAAAGGTTTTTTTCCAGATACTTTAAGCTGGGATGATCACTTTACTTCTTTGGGTGACCTTATATGTATTAGTGGTCGATTTCTATAAGACTATGATTCCTACATTTCGATAAGCTAATAGTTTTAGCTCCAACTAGGAGTTAAACTCTAGTTGGTAGTCATTTTGTTAGAAACCTATTTTGGATACATCCCAACAGTGTGGTTGGAGGTTATTTTGATGCATCCTAACAATCATATCGACTTGTTGGAAGGCCATTTTTGGCACGAAAATATTTTGATGTATAAGGCTTACTTGCATATATTAATGCACTCTTAAATGCCTTTATATGGTTTCAATTAAAATTGATTTATAAGAATATATGTTATTGTATTGCTATATGTGTGTGCATTTATATGTGTATTTGGAATATGCATTATCATTATATCTTTGGGTAGTGTTCCCCATTCTATCTTTGGGTAGTGGCTCCTAGTATATCTTGGGGTAGAGGCTCCCGGTTCTATTTTGAGTATTATTATGTGACTCGTTGTTGTTTGGTTGCATTTGGATCATGAGTGAATAGTACTATTTAGGGAAGTAGCGCCCTGCTCATGGATCCCGTTGTATGGATTCTTACTGTATGGTTTTATTTGATATTTATTTATGAGTGATCCCCAAAGTCAAGCCGATTCTTCAAAATGTTGAGGTGTGTAACAATTCATAACTTAAGTTCAAGACAATTATTGTTTGATGAGTTGCGAAATTAAGTTAGGTTCTAGTTTTTACACATCTCAAGGTTTTTGATGAGTTTCCTTGAGGATAGGTGAGACTCATGTGATTTGGAATACTTATATATACTTATTGTTGTTAGTCAATTAACTGCGCACTCTTATTTGGGTAAGCGAAATTCCTTGCAGTAGGACCGACTGAATTTCGGGGCGAAATTCCTTTAAGGTGTGAAGACTGTAATAATTCGTATTTTTTGGGTCATTATTTGACCTCATACTTTTGCAATTTATTTTAATTTCGCGTAAATTAATTTTTACAGGTAACCGGATAAGTTATTTCGTGTACGTCGTAATATGTACATTAAATATTAACCCGACTCTAGACAAAATATAGTCTACATGCTTAATGCATTTTTATCATTTTACATAAGTATTTTATATATGTTGTATTTTTTTCGCTTTTGCGTATATTTTCACGTCTTGTCGCGTACGTCATAAAACGTATATTAAACGTGAACCTGGTTTTAGATTAAGTATCTGTCTCCGTGCTCTACGTAATATATTATTTTACATAAGTATCCCATGCGTTGTAATTTTATTTTTTGTTATTTACGTTTATGCTTCGTGGTTACGTGTAAACTTTTGTTTTACCCTAACTTTTTTCCCATTAGCCTTAATGATACCCACCCAAAACAATATTTAACATAGAAACTAAATATTTTTCCCCCTCCTCTTAACTAAACACATCCTAACCATATGGACACATGTCCATGTGGTGAGTTATCAAGCATTATACTCATACAAGTGTCCTAACACTTGTACTCTACAATTGCATGCCTTGGAGTATCACTTCATTATACTTTTTTTCATTTGTCATAGCTAGCAATATTTCTCTCGTGTATCTTGGCTGTACCTTCCCACCTAAGACACACAACACCATTTTCATACTATTTTGCTAGTAAAATCTATCATAAGTTGAAGATTTTTAAGGCTAGTTGGTAATATTGGTGTTAAATCTCTTCTAATCTATCAAGAAATCATCTTTCTAAGATTATAGTAGAGGTTATTCAAGGGTTAATGGGTATGAGCAACATGATGATTATGGGTTAAAAAGATTTCTTGCAAGTTTGGTTGGGTGAAAAGATTGTACTAGATCAAGAAACTAGTTGGTTCTTTTATTGTATTCCTCATTTCTTCTTTGTAAGATAATTGTTTCATTTGTACATTTTATTTCCTTGTAAATTATTTTTATTTTGATGTACTTTTTGTATTTTATGTATTTATATTCTTTATTGAGTATTTATATAAATTTTGGCATTGTACATAATTAATTTGGGACTAAAAACTTGATATAAACATAATCGTAGCTTTAGATTTGGGACTGTTTTTGAAATCAGTAGGTTCTTGGTTAATTCTGTAAAATTTGGTACACTAAGTTGGTTTGGGAAAAATATAGGGACCTAGGCTATGTCTTAGCTTTGTTTGGCCAAGTGAATCGTGTCGTTTCGATACCCTATGAATTTTCTAGAAAATAAACGGTGAAAGTGGTCAGAAACTACGCACTGATTTTCATTGGACTATAACTTTAAAATTTTGTTTAAAAGTCACTAATTTAGTAAAACTAAAACTTGTATATAACATGCTAACTTAAATATTAGCATTTTAATCGGCCTCAACGGATGTACGATTTAGGAGATACGTCCATTTTCTCGAGACCGTAAAAATCTGTGAAAATCACATATTTGGGAGTTGTTAGAAAATCAACCATATGACCTTATTTTACATAACCCAAAGTGATCAGACCTACATATCATAAAAACAGACTCGTTTACCTTTCCGTCGGTGTAAGAACCGAACCAAGACCATTTACGAATTAGGAGTTATAAACCCGTGAAGTTGGGTAAATTTAGAAAATTAAGACAGCCATATATTTTTGGGCTTATAAATTGGATATGTTTTTTGGCTTATAAATTGGATAGTATTTTTGGGCTTATAATTGGATATGTTTTTAGGCTTATAAATTGAATAGTGTTTTTGGCCTTATAAATTGGATATGTTTTTGGGCTTATAAATTGGATAGTGTTTTTGGGCATATAAATTAGATATTGTTTTTGGCCTTATAAATATTAAGTTGGATATTTATGTTTGGTCCCAATTATGTTATAAAAATTTAAAACTAATGTACAATGCCAAATTTATAAAAATATTTTATAAAAACTTATTTGTATTTGTTACTTAATATTTATATATTCTAAGACGCAACTTTATTTTTAGGTTGCTTTTAGGATTTTATCTCGGCTTCTCGACGTTTATTTTCCGTTAAATTATCGTATCACATAAGGTGAGTTTTTGTAGCCTCTTTTTACTTATGTTTTTCCTTGGAGGAAAATGATACTCAATGATGTTTTTTAAATATTTTTATGCCGTGATACAATATTTTCATATTTTAGACAAGATGCGCATTTTGATTGCAATATGTGCCTTACTTTGTGGATGCAATATGCGTGATGCTATAATGCACAACTATTAACTCCGGTTTGGAGCTTAAGGATATATATTGATAGTACTATTTGGGTTGACACCCCCACCCTTGGTATTTCTGTGTGTACTATGTCCAAGGGTGTAAATTATCCGAGCAATTTAATGTGTGATGCAGTCATGAGGCTCAGTTGTTGCGCTTGTGTGATTCTAATTAAGTGTTCATATGTGTATATCTTACTCACTATTGTCCTACTTGTATATCTTGCACAGCAAAACTATGATTTCTTTTATGGCTTAAACCTACGAGCTCACTAACATTATGTTGATGTTTTTGAGTATCCATTTTCAGGTTATAAGATTTTTGAAGCCTAAGGAGTTTATGTTGTCTCGGCATGTGGGATTTTGATGCATTATGTCTATGTTATTATAACATTTTATGGTAAATATTCATTTAGTAAATTCTCTATTATGTTGTACCAATCCTTTATGACGGTTCCTCTTCGTTCACGCCTCGCATTTCCGCCAGAGGCTTGGTGTGACACCATAACATGAAAATCTCTTAGTTACCTTATTTGTTGAAGTCTTATTGAGTATATATACTACATACTCAATTTTTTAACCTTGATTGATTTTGGAGGTACAATATATAAAGTTATCAAAAGTCAAATATCAGTATAGTTAGTTTATTTTAACACATTAGACATACCATAAGGATGTGGTATTCTATGAGTATTGGAATCATGAGACTATATCACAATTCCTTCGATAACTTAATTCTCTTTGGATCAAATACTTACAAATTGGGTCAAACCAAATTCCGTTAATAGTATTTCCAAACCGATTGCATGGTCTATATAATAAGTATTTAACCAAGTCAATGAATTCATGTACATGTCCTTACAAGAAGACATGACCAAATGAATGACTTACTTTTCGTTATAAATCTTTGAATATTAATTCAAGGACTTTATGTTTATATCCTTACAAGAAAAATTAAGCATTTAACAAAAATAATCATTAATGCCCACTCTTGGCTTCAGTAGTAATTTCAAGTTAATTAACTTACTTTATATTATGATTTAAAAGAAAACATAATCATATTGACTAAAGTAAATAGTCAACATGCTGAAATAGCTTTACATTATATCTTGACATTAGATCTTAATAGGGAAACAAACATTTTATGTGTTTAAATCCTAATAGAATTATTAGCTTTCTTACCTTGCGGTCAAAAGAAACTAATAATCATATTGTTATATGTTGTTCCTTGCACACACTTGAGATTTCTCCCACTTGTGTATGGCACAACATCATTTATGTAGACAAACAAAACAACACACGCTTGATTGTATGAATAATATGATAATGTCATAGATATTATCATTACAAGTAGATGTAGAACCATATCATTTTAATAAGGAATTGCGCACAATTATTCTCTAGATAATATTTCAGGAAGCAACATTAGAAAAAGCAACATGTTATCACATAAAATAAGATGCAATGATCCGTAAAACTATGGTTGTTTATATTTGGAAAGTGATGAATTATTTCAAGGAAAGATAGAAATAATATGGGTAACCAACAAGGAAATAAAGCTTGTAGCAACCACCAAATTTGAACAACTTACATGAATGTCTTTTCTGTAGTAAAACGTAAAGCTCCCACTGGATTTATCAACATTGTAAGTGTTACATCACCAGTAGAAAGAAAATAGCGATTTATTTACTTTCCTACTCTCTTAGAATGCCTACAAGTAGCAGTGTACTTAAGTATTGAATAGAGTGTGTGAGTTTTTACCATGTATTTGAGGGACTAGCCGTCCATGCTTTCATTAACTTGAACTTTGGCATGCAATTCCTCCTCAATCAGTCTAACTAGCCACAAAGGTGTGTAGCACCTTAGGGAATAAAATGAGTTTAAAAAAATATATTGAAGACATGCTAGTAATTTTCTTTACTCATTTTGGTTTATTGAGATTTTCTTTCCTTAAACTTTAAGTTCATACATCGTCTTGACAAGTGCAAGATGTTATCTATTTGGCAGCTATAAAAAACATGTTCTCTAGTTACAAAAATGTCTTTTATTTTTCAAAGATTTCAAAACTGAAAAAGGTAATGAAAAGAGTTGAAAGAATAAAACTTACATCCTTACTAAATCACACAACTTATATAAGTCATGACAAAAGTAAGAATTATGAGTTTGAATATAATCGAGAAAATTCAAATCTATCCTATCTTAGCTTTGTCAAGCAAGGAGAAGATATAGGAGTGAGTCTCTCTCTTTCTTACAAGGAAATGAGACTTGGTTTGCTTTTTATAAAATAACTTTCATTTATGATTTATGTTGCAATAATACCATTAATGGAACTTTGAAAGTCCAACTTTAGTATTTTTGATAATTAATTCTTTTAGAAATTAACTGCCCATGTTATTTTAAATAAAAAAATTAATCTACTAAAAGACTAAGACCCTACTTGAAATCCTACTCATTACAGGAGTTTGACAACTAGTAATTCATGGGTGCAAAAGGTAAGCGGCGTACGATAATTGCATTAAAAGTGCAACTCTTAGATTTATGAGACTCATGACATTAGCAAGAATATACTAATGTCATGTGGCATGTTTCATCTCATCTTATGCCTCAGGTCAAAGATCTGACCAACCATACTCGATTAAGTCATCAAATGTAAGAACGTGTAAAACTTAACATAGTTATGACCAATAGAGGAAATTCACCTTGGACTGCAATTTGCCTACGACTGTCATATAGAAAAAGGAAGGTGCAAGGTTCCTCAGATTGGGTGGCATAGACTTATAAAAAAAGGGTATTTATATTTGATAAAAACGTGTATCAAAAAGGGTGTACAAAGAAGCATGCATGCATCTTTGTAGCACAGGTTAAGAAATAATTTTTGTTAACCTTTTAGGTGCACATTCATTTATTATGGAAAAAGATTAAAGAATAATCAAATCCTACATTGTACTTGCTTAAAGGTTATCCAACCTAAGTTCTTCAAACGAATACCACATATATCGAAACATGTAGTAGCTCGGGAAAAGATTAGAGATTATTCAAACCTTATACCATTTATAAAAACCAATATATTTGCATGCGTCTCGCGGGAGAAAATTATTGAGTATAGTGTAGTAACAAGGTAGGGCAATACCTTAAGCCTTGTCACGAGATACCTAAAAGCGAATGCGTTTAACGGATAAAAGACAATTGATTGAACCAATAGGCCATTAAGAAAATAGTGTACAAACTTTAAGTCTAATATTAAAGTTTACTAAACCAATAATTTGAGAAAGTTCGTTATAACATCCCGTGATTTCAGGTCATTTACGATGTCATTTATTTCGCTATTTATTTTTAGTCTCCTACGCGTTTGCTTTTAATTTTAACCGTTAAGTTAAAATCGCGTAAGCTAAAAATTATCATTCAACGTAAACGTGCATCAAACAATTAAATGTTTACGTCAAGCAAGTGTTAGATAATTATTTGGAGGATAATTATTAACTTTGCACATTTTATTTTTATTGGTTACGTAAAGTGTTTACGTTTCGCGATAAAATACGTTTAGGCATTCATAGAACCACCAAAACTTTTCTACGTTTCAACAAATACCCATTATTATACCCAATACTCAAAGTTTTATAAAACTTCACCCATATTAACATTGTTGGTCAAATTTTAAATAAAAGAAACTAACTAGAACCTACACTTTACAAGTTATACATCTACATTAAATCTATGCATCAAAATTCTTCAAATAATGCAAGATATTTTATAAAAGATCACGACACAACTTGTACTCCCCCCCCACTATATTTCAGATAGAAATGTGATTCCAAGGGGACAAAGAGCACACAAACTACCAACTTGAACTTGTACAACAAAGACTCATTAAACCTTAAGTGTTCATGACTAGAAATTTGACCAAGACTTTCCTCATTTTACTCATCTTGTCTTAAGACTTCTAATAGTGAACTTGACTAGCACTTGTAGAATATATACATGCATCACTAGCACATATAACACATACACTTCATTTTCATAAGCAAAAAGTTCACAATCTCTTTGTTTCTCTCTTCCTAGGCCATGGCCAAACTCACACCCCCATAAATAATTCATACAATTTTATTTATCACACATACAAGTGTTCTAACATCATATCTAAGGTATTACAAGAAGGTTTGAAGGTTTAGATTAGCATTTACGTGGGTTAATTAAGAAAGGTTTAAGATTAGGGTTTTCTTTGGAATTAGGGTTTCTAAGTCTTGGAAGCTTGGGTTTTATATCTAAACTAGGGTTTAGATCTTGTTGTTGATCATCCTACTTCATATTAAGGTTATTTAAAACTCTTAAACTCTTTACATTCATGATTTTATGTGTATATATCCTTTATGTAGTAAATCACCATCTAGGAATATTATTAACATGTAAAATGGATTTTTACATTTGTTCATGGTTTGATAAACTTTGTCATATGTTATATTAATGTTAAGATCATGTTGTAATGGAAGACTAGGCATTATACAAGTATGGGTTACTTTATAAAAGTATATATAAACTAGTTGTTTAAAAAGTTACTTATTAAGTTTATAAGTAAAAGTGATGTGAGATCTTGTTATCATGGACAATATTTGGACAAATTATGGACTAAGGACTTAACATATATGAGACTTGTAATATAAAGTGTTGTAGAGGACTTGTAACAAATTCACTAAACTAAAAACTTATAAAAACAAGTTTTATAAACATTTAAGCCTAATGATGAAAAGCTACTGTTTTGAATTCGAATATAAAGCATTCATTTTATGTTTTTATAAAATACTACATGTTACAAGGATCGTAGGCATATAGAGAACTCGAAAAACCGATTTATAACGAAGAAGATACGCCATTTTGCGAAGATTGTACTGACATAATAAAATGCCTTTTCATAAAATTATAAATTATATAAAAACTTATTCTTACTATTTAAATCTGATAAAATAATTGAGTATTTTTCACAATAAAGTACAATATTTTTAGGATTCCAAAACATTAGAACATAAATATTTGATCATAACGATAGGAGTTCGTGGATTTTTTAATGTTTACATAATAAGATACTATGTTATAAAAATAAATTACTGTTCACATCAGATACTTTTTGGAAAATACATTAGTCAGATAAAACTTTTAATTACAAAGACGAGCTCGAAAGAATCACTAAATCAGAGTTAAAACGAATAAGATACGACTTTTACGAGTTTACGATAATTAAATTTATAAAAGTGCATGAACAGTAAAAAGTACTGTTCATCAGAGGGTTGAAAATATGAAAATGTAATATTTTGATACCTATTCTTAATACGAAAGCATGGACGTAAAGAACATACGAAACGAGCTTAAAAAAGAAAGTTACGTCGTTTTTACTAAAGTGATATTTATAAACATTTTTACTTTATAAATATTATTTCATTAATACAAATAGATGGTGATGTAGCTATATAGACTTATATATGGTCTTAGTTATTCAAAGTACTTAGTACTCATACGACCTATAATTAATTAGGTTGCATTCGGGCGTATTCGTGACGTATTTTCAGTTTGTGATTTACATTATCGATTCACTCACTCAAGGTGAGTTCATAGCCCCACGTTTTACATTTATAATGATTTATAAGTTTTGGGGTGAGAAACATGCATGATTTTACAATTGGACACAAGTGGACATTTTTACAGTATGATTACGTGTTTGCCTAAGTAGCGATAACCCTCTGAGCCCACAATCATGAACTGTTAATTACTATGTGAGCGCGAATGTTATGAATAGAACTATTTGGAATTGACATCCCTGTTCGGGTGATTAGCTATCACTGGACAAACGAACGTATACCATATCGGATTTAGGATGTTGCGGGTTAGAACATCATCACGGGCAATGTTGGCAATTTATATTGCAATTCATTTATGTCGAGCTTCTGTGTCATGAGCTTAGGGAAACGTAATTACATTTTTGTGATGTATGCATCTGTTGCATTATCATACACTTGGGAAATCTTGTAGTCCTATATTATACATTTTACAAACCTATGAATTCACCAACATTATTGTTGACGTTTTAAAGCATGTTTTCTCAGGAGATCAATGAGGTACAAGACAAGGGATACATTGATGGTCGTTATTTTGGAAGTCATATGCATTAAAGATTTGGTTGCATTACATTTTGGGGATATATTTGTTATGGACTAAAATCTTTGTATTTTGAACAATGAACGAGTAAAGCTTCGGGCTTATGTAACAAACAATTTGCTAAATCCAATGTATCAGTTTTAAACGACTCTTTTAATGGTCATTCTTATATATATATATATATCTTGTGCTATTAATCTATGAAGTAACACTCTCAACACATATTTCGCTGCGACCCAATTTGGGGTGTTACATTCGTCGCGGGAGAAAATTATAGTGTAGACGTAACTCGACTTTACGACACATAAACTTGCAGGAATATTGATTTAATTAAATCGAATTTTGATAATTTTATGTCTATTTAATTTCAAAAATCTTTTGCAAAATAAAATCAAGTCACATGGAGTATATAATTAAGCAAACAAACAGACAGAAAGGGGGTAGAAGTAGAAGACAGATTCTTATATTGCGATAAATAAAAAAGCAATAAACACATTGTTTACATAAAAATCCGCAGTCTCTGTCCTCATTAAAAGATAGAGTCTTCCCCAACTCTTGGAGTATCAAAAGGATCCCACTTGTTGCTAGAACGAACCTAAAACAAGTAGAACAGATACACCATTAAAATTGGTTGGAAAAGCCTAATGATTGGATATAAAGTCCGTCTAATACAATTAACCAATTAATTTATAAAAAATAAAGAATCGATGGCTTATTTTCCATGAGAGTATGTATGTAATTGTCATGGATTATTAGACTACAATTAACACAAATTAATAAGCCTTTAAAAACAATTGATTTGTAAGTAGCAAAAAACTTGTTTTGAATACGTAAATTAACCGACCTAGGGTTTTCCAAAATTTTTATTTTTTAAATACCATTATGGTTTAATTAACAAGTTAAAATTGCCCTAATGGCTTCTAAAAATCGAATTAAAGAAAAGTACAAAATTAATCTTTAGGTCAAAAATTCATGATTTATATGGTGTAACCTGATGACATCAAATAACGTCACATTTATACCATCATTTATCCCGAATAAGTTACCTACTTTTATATAATTATTGCAAGAATTTGTACTTAATTTCTTAAAAGTATTATTTGCAGTAATTAAGGAGTGATTTGTGAAGACATGCTAAAATGCGCATATTTTGGAGCTAAAACGAAGATATTTGACGATTGCTTATTTCTGACCAATACGTCGTATCCAGAAAAGAGATACGGTGTACCAGCGCCAACTCTTCACAAGAAAACGCGTATTATCAATTCCCAATACGGCGTATCCACGTTTACCTATACGTCGTATCCAACTGGATAACTATTTAGAGATTTGGTGAATAAATATATTTTGGGAAGATATATCAGATTGATTATAAACTTTGCGCGCACTCCAAGGGAAACACCCCAATACGTCGTATTGGCCTAGCCCAATATGGCGTATCCATACTTTTTTAGATACTATAAATAGAAGACTCAAAATTGAATTTTCAGTGTGCAAAATCATATTCTTCATACCATACACATAAAAGATGATTTTCTGAAGAAAAGAAGAGCAACCAAAGGTCAAGAATCGATCACGATTCCATAGAAGACACCGTGTAATTCCTATACTCTTGTAATCATAGAAGACACTGTGTAATTACAATGGTTATGGGCTAATACCCTAGGGTATTAGCCATATTAAAGAATATTTAATGTTTGGTTTGTTTTAAAATCGATTTCTTAATTTATCGTTGAAAGTTTAATTATGTTTATCACATGATACTTGTCTACTTGTTTAAATATGAGACCTATCATTCAACTGGGTCTAGTTACGCCTAACAAGTTAGCTAGATACTGGGATAGCTCTCCATATTGTGTTTTATATTACTGGACCAATAGGATCACAAATAACGTTCTGTCTTTGTCTTTAAATTAAGAGTTTAGTTGGACCGGCAGGTGACCCGTAATGTTTCAACAAGTATGTTCTAGATAGTTGATAAAGATTTGAACAGTGAACTACCAGTATATAAAATACCGTCAAACAGTAAGTGGGTAAAGTCCCGATGGGCTAGGGTTTATCAAGATCACCATTGCTTTAATCCCTAGATAGATTATAATTGAACTAAAAGTATGCTTTATGCGGATACGTTAATTGTGACAGGATTCAACGTGTCTAGGTCTTAGGATGATGTCCCGGCTAAGTCTTAAGAATGATATGCCGCTTCGAGATAAGAAATCATTGCACTAAATAAACAAACCAGCGTGTAATCGAATTTAATTGGGCTATTACGGTTTTCTATCATTTTTCTTGTACCGCTCTTTTATCTTCTGATTGCTTTCTTGCATGTTTATTGTGTTTAGAATTTATTATTGTCACCATAAAACCTATGCCAGTCTCTTAGGCTGAAAACCCCCCCTCATTATTAGAAAACGTATATAGCATAGGTTTAACAAGTAATTAGAATTAGCTTGATTAGAGTAATTAAAATACTGATAGAATATAAGGTTAACGACCTCGCTCTTAGTGTTCGACACCCTACTTACCACGAAACTCCACCTGATCGGGTACACTACCCGTTAAAGTGTTATTTTAGGATAAGTCGACTAAATTAAAATTTAAAACTTGGTAATCAATAAATTGACCCTACTCGACAGCACATCATAACCCATAACATCAAACGATGGCTCTTGATGCCACTGTTGGGATTTAACAACTATGTGACCCTCATATACTACGAGTGCGCAGCGGAAGGTGTCTCTTATGTTATCTTGTTTGGCATGTATGAATTAACATATTAATAAGCACATAAATAAATTACTAACCCTGTATCAATCGAATTACTAAGACGATTGATTTCGTTCTTGCTTCTTGATCTTTAATTCGAAACCCTAAAGTGACTAACAGAAGTCACCTCTGTGATTGCTCACACTACACGTTATACGGAAACGGTGTATGCTAGTATTATCACGAATGAACAACTAATGAATCACAATGATTTTAGTTGCTCTTGAAAAACACGATCAAAACAAACCCTTTTTGGTTTTTCGTTTCTACTGATAGGATGTAATAAAGGGATAAAAAAAATTAGTATGCATGAAAAATCATGCGTATGTTTTGTTGTTAGGGTTATGTGTTTTTAGTCGTGTGATTTGTAAAACCCTAAGGGGTGTTTATATAGTCTCTAAATTTGTTCTCCAAGTTAGACTACAACACCTCAATTAGTTTCACAAATCGACGCTCGGACCCCTCCTCCCCTATTTGTTCAACTAGCAAAGGAACCAAACACCCTATAGGTTTGGTTTTTGTACTAATAAGTCCCTTACATGTTTAGTTAATGATTATTAGTTAGTTATATCGTCTAACGGTATAGTTAACGACCGCTTAAATGATTCGTGACTTAATATAACTTATACCTTACGATAAATATGTTACTTATATTAACTAAAATGTTCCCTCGGTGTATACACGTGTGTCCCTAATAGGCTCAGGTACTTATAGTCATATAAATACAAATGAAGACTTGAGCATTCCCAATATGAACCATATGGTATCCCTAGGAGACATACTTACGAGATTATTATACAACTACTCGACTCTAATAAATGTTTATTTTTGAAATAATTGATGTTGAATGTTATAATACATACGTGTTTATATGTAATTCCCATAAGTATACATAGGCTTGGCATCATAATATCATTCATTTAAGAAAATGTCGTTATCACTCACACTTAGTTTCGATACTTGGTATGAACGAGGATTCTAACTCGCGCTTTGCGGTGGGGCACTGATAATAAAAGGTTATTGCATGTTCATTGCAATTTGAGGCGGCAACGGTGGTAACAATCATAAACGTACTTTTGTTATGATACGCATAATTGGTGTATGAACGGAAGTTGGAAGAAGAGACGGCGACACTATTTAGTGGCACGACCTCTTCTTTTCATTCTCGGTTCAACATGAACACGACGTATCAAAACAGAAATCCGTTTATGGTTGTTACCGTCGATGCCGCGACATTATTGAATAACTACGACTAAAAAGACTTTGTAAGGTCCGATACATTAATACATTTTACAAAAGACACGTTTTTATTCTTGAACAGCTTATCCGCGTGTGGGGCATCTCATATGATGCTCTAGATGCTGACAAGTTGCTCAGAATCGATGCGTATCACAAAACATATACAACTAAGGCTCAGATTGCCACTATTATCATTGCCGGGTTAAGTATGAAAACACCAAACACACTCAACAGATCATTCCTACGTCCAAGTAAGCTGTGAACACCCAAAGAGCTTAATGGCTCAGATTTGCAAGTGCAGATCCGGATAGAAAGGTGTTCGACACCTCATGGCTGCAAACACTACTTTGTTGGTGATGCCCTGCTAAGATACGTGCTGATTTCACATGTCATTATCAATAGGGATCTCACAAATGTCATAGTATCATCATTGCCTATTATTCGAAGTTTTCTTCCTGTGTTTGACAATGTAGTTTAGTGAATCATATTCATAATAAGTTCAAACACCAAACTTAAAGTTCCACCCGTATTGCGTTAGATTTCCTCAAATGGTGTATCGGACACTTAGTCAGCGCTGAGATATAGAATCCTATGGAAAACACAAAAGTCTAAGTTAAATATCATATGGATTAAGTATATGATCAAAAGTAGTAGACATGTCAAGCGTTGAACATGCGTACCTTGACCATAACTCATCTCGGACTGTATGCCGAGATGTCATATTCCTTTCAAAACCTGTTGTCGGGTGTTTTTGTAGAATTTACTGCACATATTAACCTGGAATTTCTGAGAAAAACATTGAAGTCACATGATCAGTCGATTCTGCAAAAAAACACCGAACAACATCCCATGAACATTGTCTCCTTCTGCCGACTTTCTTTCTATTAGGTCGTCAACTTATACATGAAAAGCCGCAGAATTTTGACAAGTGTTTATCGTGGCCGGTAAAGGATGTGTGGCAAAACATGATATACGAAATAGTGAAATTACACACATAAGACTGAGGCTCAAGTAAGTAAGTAATGAATAATACATTGTTGGTGCAACATTGACTAGGATCTCCTTTATGTTTTAATGATGACAAATAAACGTTCGCAAAACATAAAATAACAAACTATAGCCTAAATCTGTAAAATCGGATTTCCCTGTCCACGCGCTGGTCAAGCGTCAGCGCGTGAGCAGCGCGCCACTTACGAACTCCGTTTGTACGGATTTGCTTTTGTCGGCTTTCCTCTTACCCAACACATGTGGAAACTTCAATAAAGGTATGTTCATGATATTTGAGCATTTGGGAACACCCCAAATGAGGTTTAGACTTAGAGAGGAGAAAAATGAATCCTCTCGTTTTTCTACAAAATGTCAACTCAGATCTTTTATCAAACGCCCCTAGCCAAGGCCGAAACTTCTTTCTAAACCTAGTATGATCATATTTTCAACATACCATCTAATGAAAGTATTCATTTGACCTTAATCCGGATTAACAGTGTTCCTAATCACATAACAGGTTTTACTCCATTATTGGTCAAACTTAGTCAAAGGTGACTTTGCGTAAACGCATCCTTTCCCATTATGAGATAAGCTTTACTAAAGATGCAAAGCACTTAGATTGTTTGCATCAAGAGGATTAGTGATTAAATCTATTGTTGATTATCATGGATTAAAGTCTAAATGACTAAATGAGTTTGTGGTATTTAGAGATTAATTATACTTTGACTTTTCTCACTTCCTTACCTATAAATGTTTTACAAACTTACATGTATTCCTAACATGTACAAGTCCACACTTCTTATACAGAACCCACTCCTCCTAATCTTGTTTACCCTTCTTACCCTACAAATGATTTCATCTCTTCCACACACACTCCAAACTCCTTCTTCCTAAGCAATCCTATAATCACATATGCCCACTCTTTTCTCTCTTATTCGTAATGTGATTATAAGCCCAAATCAATACTTAAATTTCATTCTTATCTTCATCTTCTCATATTCATCTTCAAACCTTCACTCACATGAGCATTCACTAGATAATCCTCAAAATGCCAATTCATATTCCTTTACACAATGTACTATCCTTGTATTTGTTGTACCTTATGTTCCTTCATTCCCAACCAACGATCCTACACATCTTTTTAAAACATTCTACACCACTCATTCACTATTCACCTTCTTCTCCACAACATTTAAATTTCACACACACACTCCATTATCCTCACCCTTGATTAAGCCACTACATTAATCCAAGTTCTCGCACTTTTTTCTCCACCCTTGGATTGATTTCAAACAAACACAACAAAAACACTTTCTCTTCTACCCTTGATCAAGCCACCTCATTAATCCAATATACCTCATTCTCTTCTCAACCATTTGGTTGAACTCTCATCTCAAACAAACACACATCCTCTCACAAACATACACTTCTCACTCATACAATGTAACATCCCCAAAATCCAGAACGCAGCAGAACGGTAACATTGGGGTGCGACGTCAAGGAACAAAGTACAAGTCATGGAAAGCGACCTCAAAATGAGACGTTTTAAAATACATTTCACATTTGATATATTAAAAACGTCTATCTTATGACGTCATATTATTTTATTTATATCGGTCGGTTATATATACGATGACCATTCCGATTATCTTGCGTACTTCTTGTTTTCTTTTTTTCTCCCTTCGATGTTAATATTAGTATTATATATGGATATCGTCATATATTAGCTACTCTCATCTCAACTTCTTAGCTTATTCTTCGGGATCACCGCTCTATTTCTATATATAATAGTAATCCATAAGTGATTTGACTAATTATGGTTAATTTCGGCTATTTTTGTTGAAAACTTTTGCGTAAAGTTGGTTCAATTTTAATAGGGAAAATTTTGGCTTAAATCCTACTACTTTCCTTGCGTAATACAATAGGGCTAATATGTTTGGTCTGTGGTGAGTTGGATGGATCGCCAACAATTGGTTGGTATTTTGTGTTACTACTATTGTTCTACTTTACTACTGCTGGTTCAAGATTGTACTCGCTGCTAACGACTGTAGAATGAATATAGATAATTGTTGTAGTGCTAGTTGTAAGAGTTAGTGGAGACCATAGTACAAATGTTGGTACTGCCTCAGTTAGTTAGGTAATGTTAGTTAGTAAGTTAATGTGATTTAGTATTATATAGTTGTATGTAAATGATAATGCATGCAGATATATTTGGAATAGATATGATTAATCATTATACGCGTTTTGTAAGCCCATTAAGGTTTTCCTTAGTGTATAAAAGGAACTTTTGGCATAGTTTAGATATATATCATGTTTACACGCAAAATTATCTTCATACTTAGTTATTCTGTAAATTGGCGAATAATTGCAATCAAATTATTAATTTTTTTTATCAAAAAAAAAAGTTTAGTAGTCTTGTTCTTTTTAGTATTGCAAGTTAGATTCTGCATAACTTGTAGTATTCACAATCATAGTTTCTCTTATAGTTAGTTTGGATTTATCTAGATTAACTAAGCTTTAACAGGCTAAATAAGATCTGTTTATTGGGCCTTCACAAGTGGTATTAGAGCTTGTAGAGAAACTCTGAATAAGACGAACTTTATCAAATCTAGATCTCTGCTTTACTAATACACAATGTTGGTGAAGAAAGGAACAGCACACAAATAGCACTTGTAGAATTCTCCTCAAATGGTGTTTACTGTAAAACTTCCTATCTCAAGGACGGGTGAAGATACCCTTTGGACGCATGAGGATTTGGAACAATATATCACTAACACAGATTCTAGTTTGTGAAAGTGATCTTTGATGGTGTTGGTCTTTACAAGTAACAACTAATGAAAATTGGTGTTTGAACCTTAAGTACTCTAAGACTGCTCAAGCACTTATTACAAGGCGACAAAGAGAAAGAAAAGCTAAAAGTTTTGCTTTTGACTATTCTAATGAGAATCAACTGAGGTTCCATGGAATTAAGGCTGCAAAAAGTCTCTCTTATGGGCTGTATCAGAGTAGATTTGATGGAATGTTGAATCTAAGAAGATGTTGAAGGTATGTTTTGAAGCAACATTTGTAAACTTTATGTTATCTGACATCAAAAAGGCTTAGAATAAGAAGCATATGACAGGTTTACAGAAACTTATCAGGCTACTAGAAGTACATGGTGTAGCTCTTTTTAATGAAGATGTAAATAAGAAATTTTTAAGAGCTCTACCTTTATCATGGAACAATGTAGCTTTGATTATGAGGAACAAAATGTGGTATAGTATGATTTAGATATTGATGATTTACATTAACCGAATAGTGTTCTGAAGCTGATATAAAGGGTTCCCTGGAATCATCTTCAAACTCTCAGAATGTGGCCTTTCTCTCTGCAGAAGATACTGGCAAATAAAAAAACAATAATGAAGTTAACACTGCTATGGTTGTTTCTACTGCATCATGCCATAATTCTCAAGGACAAGCCTCTTCATCATCATATACTGATGATCTAATCTTCTCATTCTTTGCTAATCAGTCAAATAGTCCACAACTGGATGATAAAGACCTAGAGCAGATTGATCATGATGATTTGGAAGAAATGGACCTTAAATGGCAGGTGGCCATGCTTTCTATGAGGGTTAAGCAATTTTATAAGGAAGAATTGTAGAAAGTTATCTTTAATGGCAAAGAACTGTAGGTTTTGATAAATACTAAGGTTTGATGCTTTAACTATCATAGAAGGGGCCATTTTGAAAGGATATGTAGGAGCACCATAGAAATCAACGTGAGAACAGGAATGGAGATAGTAGGGTAATAGGAAGTAGGGACAACACCAGAAGGACTGTACCAGTGGAAACCTCTGATGCATTGGTTTTTCAGGACAATGCTTTGATTATCCAAGATGGGCTGGGATATGACTAGAGTTATATAGCTCAAGATGAACCAACTAAGTTTGCTTTCATGGCCTACACTACAAACTCCTTAGGGTCTGACACGAGGTACAATCTTGTTCTAAAAACTATGTGAAAAACATTGTAGAACTTCATAAACAGTTTTGATAAACAGCGACACACTCTTTTAGTAAGGCTAATCTAGAAATTGTAGCTTATTAGTTAGGCCTAGAATCTTAGAGCACAATTGTTGTTCTCATTAAAAATAAAGTTTTGTCTATGAAGAAAGATTGCAGTCTTGACATTTGTGAAGTTAAAATACAAAAGTAATGCTTAGCATAAGACTTATAAAAATAAGTTAAATGACACTTTAAGAGGAAAAGATGATTTGAAAGCTAAAACTTAGAACAGTTTGAAACATTACTTCTAAAAATTTTACTACAACTGATCATGTCAATTGAATGCTAAAGATAAGCGGTCTAGGATATAGAGTTTTATATAGAATGAAAATGATTAAGTGCATGTGAATTGTTTAATAGTGTATTTGATAGTCGTTCAAGTGCGTGAAGATGACAATAAAACAAATGATAGGTTCAAAAAAGGATGGATATCATGCTGTTTTCTTCTCCTTGTAACTGGGAACTTACATTGCCCCCACTAACTGACCTTCTTTTGTAGGATTGGATGATTCTGTTTATAGGCCTACAACAAATAAGACTAAGTGTAGTGTGTCCTCAGTTGAAGCATGTACTCTCAAACTAGCAATAATTGTGTGAAATGCCTTGAGTTAAATCTGCTAGGCTAGTGGAGTTGCATGAATAGATTAGGGTTAGTGATGTTGAGGATATTTTTCAATTCTATAATTTTCAAGCAACAGACAAAACCTAGTTTTAAAAGATTGAGTTTACTAATGCTAGGAATGAATTGTTAATTAAACATAGCTGAAAAACCTAGGATTTAATCACTCAAAATCTAAAGGTAATAGAATAGATTGGAATGGGAAAATGACTCAAAAACTAGGGTTAGGGTTTGGGTCTACAAAGAAAGCCTGTTTTGTTTGTTGGCTGTTACAACCATTATTAAAGACTGTGGATTTTCTGGAAAAAAGTGGCCTAAATGTCTGTTTTTGAAAATTATGGGAAAGAATATATGGTCAAAGGGAAATTTAGACCAGTTTGGACAGTGCTCAAATGAATAATAATCATCAATATAAATTGTTCATCTGTAGTCTTATACAAGGTTTGGAAGAGTACCAGTTGAGTGTTGCATAATCAAAGCTCTTAAGAAGCAAACATCATCAACTAGTACATTCAGACCAGTTAATACTGCTACCCATAAAAATAGAGTGAATGTTTCAAAATTAAGAACAAATGCTTTTTATAAGTCTCATTCACCTATTAGAAGGCCTTTTTATAAATCAACATCACCAAATACCAGGATTTCAAAATGAAAAAGTTAATACTGTCAGAGTAAATGGTGTTAATACTGCTGGGCAAACAGCAGTTAGTGCTGTTAAGGGAAATGAGGTCACTGCTGTTAAGGACTTAGCAAGTTGTGTTTGGAGACCTAAAAATGATGATTTAAACAATGTCACCAAAGACAATTAGCGGATCAGGGTCTCAAAAACGAGGTAAATTCTATAGATCTACAAGGCAGACTCAAAGTCTTATAGTGGCTTGGGTCCAAAGAGACACGGACTCTCTTACTTTTATGCAAGGAAATCCACAAAGCTTTAAAGAACAAAGGAATACATTTGACAGTGGATGTTTTAGGTACATGACAGGAACAAGACTTTCCTTATTGACTATCAAGACATTGATGGAGGTTTTGTTGCCTTTGGTGGAAGTGCTAGAGGTGGTAAGATAACAGGAAAAGGAAAGATAAGAACAGATAAGTTAAACTTTGAAGATGTGTTTTTTGGTAAATGAACTAAAGTTTAATCTTTTATCTGTCTCACAAATGTTAGTGACAAGAAATAAAATAGTATTCTTTTTACATAAAACTGAATGTCTGTTTTGTATCCTGATTTTAGCTATTGATTGAAGCTATGTATCTGCTTAGGAGTTCGGAAAAAGAATATGTACAGCACATTTGATTTAAAGAAATGTTGTTCCTTCTTTGGATGATTTAACTTGTTTGTTTGCAATGCCACAATTGATGAGTCTAAATTATGGCATAGGAGGCTGGGTCATGTGAATTTTAAAACAATGAATAAACTTGTGAAGGGAAACCTTGTAAGAGGTTTTCCGCTCAAAAAAAAGATTTTTTGACAATGACCATACTTGTGTTGCTTGTAGAAGGAGCAACATAAGGCTTCCTATAGGCGAAACTTTGTGAGCTCTCAATTAAGCCAACCCTTACAGATGGTTGCTATTGGACTTCAGATGTTGCATATGGACTTATTTGGACCAACATCTATAAGGAGTATCAACCATAAGACCTATTGCCTTGTAGTGACTGATCACTTTAGTAGGTTTAGTTGGGTTTTCTTCTTAGCCACTAAGAGTGAAACTAGTGGGATTCTTAAGAAATTTATAACAAAATTAGAAAACCAATTAAACCATAAGGTTAAATTAATCAGGTCTAATAATGGGACAGAATTCAAAAACAAAGAAATGGATGAATTCTGTGGGCAAAAAAGGATAAAAAGGGAATATAGTGTTGCCAGAACTCCACAACAAAATGGAGTTGCTGAGAGAAAGAATAGGACCCTGATTGAGGCAGCTAGGACTATGCTAGCAGACTCACTTCTACCTACAGTATTTTGGGCTAAAGCAGTTAATACTGCTTGTTATGTCTTGAATAGGGTTCTAGTGACCAAGCCTCATAACAAGACACCCTATGAACTTATTATTGGCAGAGCACCAAGCATAAGTTTCATGAGACCTTTTGGATGTCCTGTTACTATCCTAAATACCCTAGACCCTTTAGGCAAGTTTGATGGGAAGGCTGAGGAAGGGTTTTTAGTTGGGTACTCTGTTCATAGCAAGGCTTTCAGGGTATTTAACACTGAAACTAGAAAAGTTGAAGAGAATTTGCATGTAAACTTTCTTGAAAATAAACCAAATGTTGCAGGGCAAGGACCTAACTGGCTTTTTGATATTGATTCCTTAACAAATTCTATGAATTATCAACCAGTTACTGCAGGGAATCAAACTAACAAAAATGCAGGTCCACAAGAAACTAATGGCAATACAGGTTTGAAGAAAAATGTTGATGCTGGACAAACTGAAGAAGAGAATGTGTCTACTCAACAATATATTGTGTTCCCATTATGGTCATCTATCTCTTCAAGCTACAAGAGCTCAGATGACAAGGCTGAGGATGATACAGTTGATGATGATGCTTGTAAAAAGACTGTACAAGAACCAGCAAGTGAGTATGATCAAGCCTTGAAGAATGTTCTTGATAAGATGATGGATCAAGAGAAGGAGGCTACAGAGCAATCAGATGCTGTTAGAAAAGAGTTTGAAGCTCAGTGTGATAGCCAGCTTCTTCAGGAGAAGATTACTAGAGCTAGCAGTACTAACAGTTTTAATACTGTTAGCACACCAGTTAATACTGCTAGTGCATCCAGGACTTTTAGTCCTGTTGGACCATCAAGTGGACCATCATTTGTTCCTTTTGGTGGATCTTTTCCTATTGATGTTGCTAATCTTCCTCATGATCCTCTAATGCCTGAATTGGAGGATACTGCTGAAATTCAAAGTACTGGCATTTTTGGCAATGCCTATGATGATCATGACTTGGAAACTCTCAATACTCCTTATGCTGATCAAAGTGTGGGTGCAGAGGCTGATTTCAACAACATGGAACCTTCCACTGTTGTCAGTCCTATTCCCACAACTAGAGTACACTCTATTCATCCTAAAGCTCAGATTATTAGGGATCCAAAGTCAGCAGTACAAACAAGGGGCATGACAAAGAAGAATTCTGGAGAGCATGCTATGATTAGCTACATCCAAAAGCAGAGAAGGACAAATCACAAAGATTTCCAGAACTGCTTATTTGCTTGTTTCCTTTCTCAACATGAACCCACAAAGATATCTCAAGCCCTTGATGATGAAAGTTGGGTTGAAGCAATGCAAGAGGAACTGCTTCAAAATTCCATTTCTAAGATTAATCACTTAAGGTACTGGTAAAAATTAATTAAAACATGATTTCTTGTGATCAAGAAAATAATTTTTGTCCTAAACCTTACATTTTTACAAAAGTGTTTTTACAAAATATAACACAAATATTATTTATATTGAAATGTTTATTAAATTAATTTATGTGAAATCAGATTCCCCCACGCCCCTAAAATGGAAGGTTCTTAAAACAGATAAACACCTTCTCACAAAAGAAAAAAGGGGAGCATAGTCTACGGTGCCCCCATATTGGCTACGGCACCCCTTATATCGTATTAGGGACCGCCAGGACCGCCGTCAGTACAACGACTCTTTTTTTGTGCCTATAAATACTGAGCCACCTCATCTGAAAAACATAACCTCTTGCTATGAATTTTTTCAGATCTGTTATTCTCTCTTCCTCCTTTCTTTTTAAAACACATATCTTGATCACTAACATATCTTGATCTTGTTTTCAAGTGATTAATTCTTTCATCCTTCCTCCTTCTTCTAATCAAAGGAAGAGAAGAACAATCGTATTTCTTCTATACAATTTGTTATAAGTGATCTCTTCCCCTTCCTCCTCAAGTATCACATATCTTCATTACATTTACTTTGTGTTGTTGTGTAAATTGGATTGAGTGTAGATCCAATAGTGTAAATTGTGTATTGGTGTGATTTTGATTGTGTGTCAATCTAAGGGTATATATCTTGTGAGTGTATAAAGACTTTGTGAAGTCTTAGATTGGTTCCTCTCCCGCCCGTCCCTTCCCTCCTCCCACCCCCCCTCCCCCCCCTTCTCCTCCCCCCCCCTTCCCTCTCCCCCATTCCCTCCCCTTCCCTCCCCCTCCTCCCTGCCTCCTCTCCCCTCCCCCTACCCGCCCTTCCTCACCCCCTTCCCCCCTAAGATAGGACTCGACATCTAGCTTAGTGTCACGACAAGAAAAGTAAGCAAAGTGTAAACGGTTTTTCTCCTCCTAAAGGGAGCTTGTTGACTTAGTGGAATCTCTGGAGTGGCAGTACTCCGGGAGTGGAGTAGGAACGGAAGAGGTGCTTTTTGCCGAACCACTATAAATTATGGTGTCCTTAGTTTGATCGTTTCTTTCTCTATCTCTTAGTGTTCTTGTTTTACTTAGTTAATTATATTAGATATTTTGAGTTGTGATTCATATTGTTGATTGATTGACATACAACTTGAATCTAACAATTTTCTAAGCAAAGTTTTGAAACGACAAATTAACCAGTAAACTATTCAACACCTACCCTTTAGTTTCCTACAATAATGTTAGCGGTATCAGTGAGCAAGAGTGTCGAGTCAAGATTTGCTATTCGAAAAAATAACAATTTTGATCGAAGTAAGTGTATCTGTATCCCTCAGCACCGCCTGGACCACCTCAGCTTCGCTCACTGCCAGCATGATGACCCCGATTACATATATCTTTATAGACAGGGCACACTCTATTCGCCAATCAGACCACAACCATTTTTGACAAATGATTAGTTTTATTTATTGCGAAAAATAGATTTCATGACATATTGTTAAATCAAAAGATCTAGATCTTTGGCATGTTATTACAATGGTGATTTTCAACCTATTATTCAAAAATCCATAACCAAGCTTGTGAGGTTGTCCTTTTGAAAATCAACCGATGATCTTAAAAGGAAGGCTTGCGAAAAACAATGAAGCCAAAATGGTTATTTACAAAGCTTTGTCTAGAAAAGAATATGAATGAATTTTCATGTGCAATATGGTAAAAGAAATTTGGAAAACTTTGTTAATCACCCATCAAGGTAATAACCAAGTCAAAGATAATAGATCAACAATTTGTTCAACATATGAACAATTGTCATCTCGACGACGATCTATAGATAGGCATTTGCTAGATTAACATTATTTATAACTTAGTATTAAAGCTCTTGATGAAGGTTTTTTCTAGTAAGGACTACGTAAGAAGGTTTCTTAGGGCTCTACATCCTTAAGGAGAGCAAAAGTCACGGCGATTGCTAGAGACGAAGACTTAACATCACTATCTCTTGATGAGCTCATTGGAAACCTCAAAGTCCATGATATGATCATCAAGAAAGATTATGAAATAGTCAAAGCAAAAGTTGATGATATCTTTTGCTTATAAAGACTAAGAAATAATCTAGTGATGAAGAGTGTTCGACTTCTGTAGTGAAGACGAAGAGTACGCCTTAGCCGTTAAGTTTAAGAGACTTCAAGAAGTTCTTTAAGAGAAGAGGTTAGATTCGTAAGACAACCTCGGAACGACAAAAAAGACCTTTCAAAGAAGCCGAGACGACAAACTGGCAAAAAAAAGGTTGAAAGGACGTGCTTTAGATGTAGAAATCCAAAATCATTTATTGGAGAATGTCAAAAAGCCACGAGAGTTAAGAACAAAGAGCATTGTTTGGAGGTTCTTGGAGTGGATAGCGATGAAGAAAATGATGAAAAGATCCAAGACCAGACATGTCTGTAGCTCAAGCACCAAATGATAGTATGTTCCGATCTTTTTTACTTTAGTTGATGAAAACTTATCAACTTGATGATTTAGCTTTAGACAGTGAATATGATAAATTATGCAAAATGAGTTTAAAGATAATCACTAAGAACAAAAGGTTAAAAGCTATTAGAAATAGTCTAGAAAATGAGCTTAGAGAATTAAAAGATAAATTATCCATACTCGGAGAAGAAAACACAAAGGAGAAGTTGATCTCGATTGTGCCAAAGTGTCAACACTTAAAATTGAAAATGAGAAGCTCAAAGAAGAATCTACTAGATTAAACAAATTTGAAAAGAGTACACATTGCTTGAATCAAATGTTAAGTAATCAAAAACCCTCTGGTGATAAATTAGGTTTGGGGTTTGTAGAAAATAAAAGACATACAAGAACAAGGATTAAAACAAATTTGGAGGTTGGGTAAAATGAAATAGATGTGTAGCCATTTTATTAGAGTTGAAAGGTTAAAGAGATAGGAAGAGTATATGTGTTAGAGAGAAAACACACACACTTACACTTTACAAAAGTAAGCTTCACCCCTCTATGGAAGTATGGAGGGGTATTTATAGTCCTAGTGACACTTAACTATTGTAACTAGTCAATATTGGTCCCTACGTGTCACGCTATAAATGAACTAATGTAATTCCGGATATGTCACCATATTTTAAGGCTAACAATCTTCCCCCAATGTGGACACATACGGAATTACTTACAATGTTCCTAACAAGTACAAATACAATTGAATAAAGTCTTCTAAAGCGCTTCTAAAGTTGAAGTTGTCTTTTAAGTTCTCCTGGTCTTGAAACTTGTATTCCAGCTTGGATCTTCATTGTCTTTACTTGTTCTGGAACCATTGTAGTATGCATGAGTTGGATTAACTTCCCCCCAATTCATGCAGCATGTCTTGAAAAGCTTTCTTCTTAGACTTCTTTTTGGCGATGTTTCTGAATCAGCTTCCCCCAAACCCAACATCCCTATCTTAAGCAAGTTTCTGAAACTTTGAGTAGATTAAACAATCTTTTACTTGTCATTGACGAGTACTGCGAAAATTTGTAGATGTTTAAAACCACACCAATAGTTCCTTCTTCTTATCATTAGGGCTTGGTGATTAATCGTTGGTGGTACCTGCGAGAGAAATCAACAACAAATTTCTCACGTTGCAGAAATACTTCATAAACCATATTTGGTAAGTAGTTTTACACTACTTCCCCCTGGAAGTTGACATTTGGTACATAAAGTCACCTACGTCCGGAATTTGTTACAACATTTTTCCCCCTATGATGGTTGCGAACTCTCGGAAGCATCATTGTCGTGTACGCACATATACTCAAGAAGTTCTTGTCTTAAGCACAAATCTTGAAATCCAAACAAAGCATTACCCTCTTGTCTTCGGAAATCATAGAGGAGATGAAGCAAGAATCAAGAAAACTTGGTATAATCAAGGTCTTGTATATGAATGTCGTTGAAGAACTTTGAAAATTGTACTTAGACTATGAAGTACCATTGTCTTGGAATCTCGTGAGAATTATTGATTACATCTCAACCTTTAAACTCTCTGGCTAACTTACCAACCTCGTATTCTGTCAGTTGTTTCTGTGATCACTTGGTGAAGTAAACCCGATATACAAAACTTGAAAATAAAGTAAAATCCCTCAAATTTGTTACTTAAGCTTGCATTGTTGTTGATTGAAGAACGATGCAAGATTAAATCTATAAGTACTCTATACCCAACCAGAAAAGTATAAGAAGTACAACACCTCTTGAAATTATCCACATCGTCTTCTGCGTGTGACACTGAGTACTACAATGTAACTCCTTTAAGTGATAGTTAACCAGGTCTGCAACCAACCACCCCTGACTTCTGGTAACTAGATAATTCAAGTCTTAATCATAAGCTGTATACGTTCAAGCAAGTCATCAATCGATAGATTGGGTTTAAAGAAAAGGGGTAGCAAATAGAAGGAAGTCTCGATGATGAAATAAGTAGACGCCCTCGTGAAACCCACTTCAAACTCAAATAAGGGATACCAAATCAACTTCGTGATCACTTGACATCGTAGTCCGAATCTTTAGCCGTTTGTCGTTTTAGTGAATCTTTTCAGGATCGTTTTGGCATTAAGTGTTGTGTTTGCTTTGGTGTTTATGTTTTGATTTGACTTGATGATCATATTCCCAAATTCAGTCACATGCCCAAAGTAGGTCACATGCCCACCTGATGCGCGGATCGACCTTCATGGTAAGGTCGGAATTTTTTTAGGAAATTAGGTTTTCAAAACATAAAATTTCCTTAAACAATGTCATGTTTCGCTTACAAGTGTGCATATTTCGCTTGAAATCTACACATTTCGCTTGGTTTAAGGAAATTACACATTTCGCTTGGTTTAAGAATCATGTTTCACTTGAGAAAAAATTGCACATTTCGCTTGACAGGAAATTGCACATTTCGCTTGACAGGAAATTGTACATTTCGCTTGAACTCTTCCAACTTGTTTCGCTTGAAGAAATTTTGGCAGCATTTTGTTTCATGAATATTACATATTTAGCTCGAAATGTGACTTGACCTGCATATTTCACTTAATAATACATATTTCGCTCCAAAATACATATTTCGCTCCATTCAAGAACAACTAAAAATGAGTTTTAAGCTAAAATTTAACTAAATAAGCATCAACTAAGTATAATAAGCACAGATAAGCTATTTCTAACAATCACAATTTAAAAATAAGCAGAATTAAGCAAATAAGCAGTAAAATAGTAATTGAGCAAAAAATTAAAAAGAGTAAGAGTACCTTTGTCCTTTGCTTAAACAAGGACTGGAATGCTCAAATGAGCTTATTCTACAAGCTCTGGCTTATTAGGAATAAGCCAGTAAGTCCATAAGCCCATCCATGTTTGGCTTATCATCCATTAATCAAAAGCTTTGGAAATTTGAGAGTGAGTTTAACAGTCCAAAAGCTCAGTTAAGCTTGTTAAGCTTAACTGAGTAAGAGATTAGCTTATTAAGAAAATTGAGCTTATTAAGAGCTTATTTAGTTGAAACAGTAACAAAAATAGTTGAAATTTAGAACACGAATTAAACTTTTAAAACTGAATTTCATTAATATAAAAGAGATTACATTACATTGAAAAGAAGATTACATAAGTTGATTACAATAAGCTGATTAAAACAGTAAATAAGCTAAAGCTAAAATTACACTACTCCTAGATATCTTTCTTGTGAGTGAAGAGCCCCTATTTATAGGCAGATGAAGAAGGTTCTGGGTCTTCATTGTGTGTTTCTTTTGTGAGAGGAGTGGAGAATGATTCCTTGATCTACAATCTTGGCCGTGTGATCATTCTTGCTCAACACTTCTTCAACTCTTGTCCCTTGGATTGAATGTGTGTGCTCTTGGATTGCCACGCTGGCACGATGATGTTGACAGGAGTGGGAGTGATAGTGATTGTGTACGGAGTAGGTGCAGGGGAAGTGAGGTGGGGGATGAATGAACAGTAAAAGGGATTGGGCGGTAAAATTTGTTATCACTTTGACTTTTTGACCGGGGTTATTGGGAGGGTTGACTTGGGCCAGGGTTAATAACAAAAGGGTTTGGGCCGGGTATTCGGGATTGGGCCCGGCTTGGTTTAGTTATAAGAAGGTTAACGGGTGTTAACTCTTATAAATAAGAGTTAACACCGTTAGGGTTTAGGGATTATTTTTGTAACTTTGTTTGACTTGAAGGGTTATTTTGGGAATTTTTGATTTTGTCTTTTTGTGTTGACCATGTTTGACTGAAGGTTGACTTGAGTTGACCACTGTTGACTTTTGATAACATTCTCCCGGCTCTTTATGTGCTCTTCCGTTCCCGTGTCCGTGTTTGTCCGGTTTTAACCGTTTTCTTGAGATTTTTGCAATATCCGTACCTACACAATCACAAAGACAAAACAAGCAATATTCAAGCATTTTAAGCACAAATTTGTCTTTTTAGGGCCTATTTTGATATAAAACGGATATGTGTTTTCACACATATCAAAATTCCCCAAACTAAGCGATTGCGTGTCCTCACGCAATATTATATGCTCTATAACCAAATACCTCAAAACTTTCCCAACTAAACCTTTGAAAAGTAGCAAAGACTTTTGTGGGAAAAATTAAGAAATCACAAGTTATAAAACACCCCATTTTCCCATTTTTCTAAAACTTTTTCAAAAGATTTTTATATATATATATATATATTTTAATATAACTGAGATTATTTTGACTTTCGTTATTTCCATAACTGTTAGGGATCATAGAACAAGATGCAT
>BQNB010043633.1:0-42306 GCA_026074375.1 Tanacetum coccineum | reverse complement strand
CAAACCAAACCTCTCAAACATATGATTTACTGCTTTCCTATAAATATAAAAACACAAAAATAATCTTCTCTCAACCCTTAGAATTATGTTAAACCGTGATCAAGCCTTCCCAACCTATTCCCCTAGAGAACGATAACAACCCTCGAGTCTTGCCTATACTACTACTATAACGGTTATGTACTCTGCCTAGGGAGTTGTAAAACTTCTTGTAGAAGTCCCTTACGATAACCGCATCAAGTTTTTGGCACCATTGCATGGGGAATAGTTAGGTTTTGATCATAGTTTAGCTTAGTTCTATTTGCTTGAATCCTTTCAAGTAAGATTTAATTCCACATATTAGCTTTCTCGTAGTCTATCTTTTCTTGGTGTTATCTGTCTTGTAAATCCGTCACCATGACGCGTAGTACCATTAAGAGGTTAACAAAACCTCTTGATGAACCCGAAAGAGAATTCTGAAGGCGTAGGAAAGCAGCCCTACGTTCACATCAAAACTAAACTCTTGCTATAGCCGGAAGAAACCTCTTTGATGATGAAGCATCCTCTTCCTACAACACTGGAGCCAAACTGCTAACGCCTCCCAAGACCTTACACAAACATTCTCATCCTAATTCATTTGGTTTCCAAAATCCAATCACCTTTCCAACCGAGCAAACGGGAAGAATCGTTGACTCACGCGACATCTGGTTAATTCAAAATACATGCACATTCCAAGGATTAAGAAACGAGGACCCCCTCTATCAGGTTAAGCATTACTTAAGCATCGTCGATAACATACAAGCTAACAAAGCCACAAGGGATACATCTAGGTTAAGATTCTTCCACTTCTCACTCAAAGGAAAAGCGGCAGAATGGCTTGACAGAATACCGCCCACTCAAATCGCGACGTAGGATCAGCTCGTGTCACGATTCCTTGACCTTTCTTTCTGGTAGGACGAACCTCGGCCCTTGAAGATTTAATACTCTAATTTGAACAAGGGGACGATGAACCCATCAAAAGTGCCTGGATCCGTTTTCAGGACCTAATCAAACAGGTTCCCCCATCATGGAATACAAAAATGGCTTTTGGTACAAATCTTTCTCGATAACATATCCTAGGACGACCGTAGGAAACTCGACCAATTTGCTTAATTATGCTTTGGCTCTCTCACCGAAGAAAAGGGGTGGAATCGAATTAAAGAATATGCCCAATATCAAGATGATCTGTGGGACGACGTGTCACCACTCGTGAACATTTCTTCCATTTCAAAAGCAATGCAACCTACATTCAGGGGGCGTTTAAAAAGGGCTTACAATCAGATTTCTTACCTTGAAACACCTACTAGAGAGGTTGGGTTGCCTTACCTAATCTGCGACTACTACGAAGGATCTCACGAGGCTGATGAATGCAAGCAAACTAACCGGGCCGAGTAGGTATGCTTATCCAAGGGAGACATCTACGATGACCCTTCCCTTTTGAGGTTCTATCATAACGACGATACCCCACCATAGGGGAACAACAAATGTAAAGAAAAAGGAGAGGATGGCCCCGAATGGATTGTTAGAAGTAAGTTTGAGGATGAGCTTGCCAACTTTATGCTCGAAAAGAAGTCTCACGTAAAAGGGATAGGAGATATGCTTGTCCAACACCGTAAGGAATTGCATGAACAATACTCCTAAATCCTCTCAACAATCAGCAAAAGCGAAACTCCTGAACCTGAAGCACCAACTTTTGCCATAACAACTAGATCAAGAATTAGCATACGAGACCCACCTTTCTCAGCCCCGCCACGACCAGCGACTGACAACTTCACCAAGGGGGAAACAGAAAAAGAAGGGTCTAAGGGCGCAAAACCAATCGTTGTACCCGCCCCTCGGCCGAGATTAAAGAAGCAGAAAAACGATGACGAGGATGAGCGGCTTCTCTCAATCTTTAAGCAAATTCATATCAATCTGCCATTTCTTGAAGCTATGATTCACATGCCAAAGGGAGCCAAGGTTTTGAAAGATCTACTTTTGCATAAGGAGAAACTTAAGAAAGCGACCTCCTTAGTCAAACTTAGCGAGGAGTGTTCCGCTATTATTCAAAGGAGTCTGCCCCTAAAAGAAGGGGATCCAGGAAGCTTCACACTGCCATGTCGTATCGGACCTTTAGTAGTCAAGAACGCCCTTGATGATTTAGGAGCAAGCATAAATCTCATGCCACATTCTCTCTTTCGACAATTAGGGATTTCTAAACTTAAACATACCAAAATGAGCATTTAACTGGCCGATTGATATATCAAATACCCTATAGGGGTGTTGATCCCAATGAATAGATCTTGATTTCCTTTAGCTTGTGTAAAGGTTAGTAACCTTGGATAAATCCAAAACTACTAAAACAGAAACTATGATTATGAATACTACAAGTTATGTGGAAACTAACTTGTAATACTAAGAAGAACAATGAATACTAAACTTTGAATATATTGATTGATAATATTCTGCCTAGGTTACAGAATAACTAACTATGAGATTTGTAATTGAGGTGCTTTTCTAACTATGCCGTAGGGTTCCTTTTATACACTAAAGAAACCCTAATGGGCTTACAAAACGCGTATAATGATAATGCATATCTATTCCTAATTTAACTCATGCATATCATAATAGCAGTACTAACTATATAAGACTAACAGCACTAAGTATTAACTAACAGTACTAACTATACTGGCAGTACTAACAATGTACTGGCAACACTAACTATTATAGCTAGCAGTACTAATAACTTACACTAAATTTCTTCAAACTTCACAACGCAGCACAATCTTAAAACCACAGTATTAACGTTCCAAAACTAACAGTTTAAAAAAAAAAAAGAACTTTAGAAACCTTCAATTCCTAATAATCCTCCCCTAAACTTGATATTCACCTTGTTAATCATCAAGTTTCTTCAGTATCAGCATCTTGATCATTAGGAGGATGTCTCAAAACACTCTTCTACTTCTGAAGTTATGATCTTGTAAATCTGAGAAGCTTAAATGCCTTCTCACTTTCATAATCAACCTCTAGTCTTCGATTTAGCATCCTTGAAAGCATTTCTTGAGTTAGAGGATATTTCTTCTCAATCATCATGTGAATAGCAACTCCAGTAGTATCATAACAGTACATGAACCCCACATAGTCAAACAATCTCCAGCATATCAAGTTGTAAGTCCTGAGAATCTTTCATATTTCTCTCACATCCAGGCTCAAATAAGGTCTTCAGATCTCCCCAAAGTAACAAGTCATATCCTTCTGGACTTGTTGTCTCATATCTTTCATTTACCAACCTATGTAGATCTATCACATCTTGTCTGTCAAAATCATCAAGCATCTCACTGAATATCTTGTAATTATTAGAACTTCCATCTACTCTTATGATTTGATAATACATCATATTTTCATTTAAAATATGTATCTTCCAATCAACAATTGGATATTTGGTAGCCAGAGATTCAACATCAATAGCAACATCATCCCTTGAACAACATTCCATACTACCTAAGCTCCTCTTTTCAGTCATCATTATCCCTTCTAGTTTATTTTGTTTCTTGGAACTTCTTCTTTAAGAATCTCTCTCGTCTCTTTAGTGCTTTTTTTCTTTCTGCTAGGCTTCATCACCTAGAGTTTGTCATTCAATCCACTTCTTCTCTCTTTCATATAACTTCTGAACTTCTTTAAAGTTCTTGTGCTTTAGTTGTTGATAAGTGTACTTACCCTCATTTGTTTGAGGTAATAAGCATCATGTTCCTGACTTGAGTTCTTGTAGGTGGTTTGTTCCTTATTGCCTCTGCTTTTTCTGCTGCCAATTGTTTCTTTTCTTTCAAAGAATTCTGCTAACAATCTGGCTCTTTCTTCAATTGTGTACTTTTCTTGCTCTTCAGTGTGTCAGTCTACAACCAGGTTCATGATCAGCATCTTCATCTGGCTTTGAATTCATCAAACTTCTTTAGCTAAAGAAACACTAGATACTCTCTTGCTTTTGTCTTTCTTTCTGTTGTGCTCTATCCAACTCTGCTAACACTTCTTCCTTGTAATCCTTTGAGCTAACTCTGCATCACTTTTAATTTAAGCTAACCCTTGATCCCTTCTTTTTACTTTCACTGGTTTCTCAGGTTCGTCTTTAACCAGTACACCTTTACCTTTATCTTTTAGATCAATAGTTAGAAGAGGTTGAAGTGTTGTAGTTGATCTGTTTAGTCTAGGAGGTTCTTCTTCATCTATGAGAACAACTCCTTTTTCCTTTTCCTTTGCTTTCTCACTTCTTATCTTCACAAGTGTTTGAGCAATAGTGAGATCTTCATCACTAAATATAGTTGTTGTTGTAGGAGGAGTAGATGGAGTAGCAGCACTAACATTCATAAGTGTAGTTATTGATCTGATAGGGCAGGGAGAATCTTTTATATCTTTAATAGCAACTCCTTTCTCCTTAGCTTTCTCTTTCTTCATCTTTATCAAAGTCTAAGCAATGGTAAGATCTTCATCTATAAATGCAGTTACAACAGTTGTTGGAGGTGTTCTAGGTTCAGCATTACTAATAGCTACACCAGCAGTAGTAACTGGTGCACTAACAACACTAACTCCAGTGGTAGCAGTATTAACTGTCTCTCCTTCAACATTGTCCATATCATCATCAAGTTCATCAAACTCACTCTCTTGAAACATTGGCTTTGTCTTGTCATCTATCCTCCCCTGTTTGGATGCATCCTCCTCATCCAAATCATCATCAGAAGACTCAACTCTGCCTTTAAACAGTCTTCTCTTTATAGGTTGTAGAGTTCTTACCTTTCTCTTCTTTTCTAGCCTTTTGACCCTCAATTTCAATCTGGTAATCACTCTGTCTTGAGCAGTCTTTGCTTCCTCTAAGGTAAGAACCCTTTTTGTCAAGGAGGTACAGGTTTCCATAATATCCTAAATTAGTTCTATTCTACCCTCATCACTTCCAGGTGTGTAACCTTTTGAGAGAGGTGAATCATGGGGTGTGTTTGGTACATTATTCGTCAACTCAAAAGTATGTTCCATGCTGCCCTCCCCACTTCTAGATATGTGACCTTCTGGGATAGGTGGTTCATTGGTATTTTCAAGCACTCTCTCAGACCTAGTCTGAGCAAGAGCACCCCATGGTTTCTTGGCGCCTAGGACTGTCACCTGAACCAATTTCCTAAGAAAGAGGATCATTAGACATTGCCGTGGATTGGGTCTTAAGGATGTTATCACTGTATTGTGCTGCAACTAAGCTAACATCAGTAGTGATATCTCTTTCCACACTGTCACCCCCTCCTTATGGACAGCCTCATTTGCTCCATGGTCTAGAGGTACACTAGTCTGAGGTAACTCAATGACCTTTTTGGCTCTCCTATGTTTTTGAGTCTTTCTTTATTTTCTTTGATATGTAGAAGGAGATGGGATTATTTGCTCAATGTGAGCTTCAGTATGAAGTTAATGGGAAACTGGTGGAGGTGTTTCAGTTTGAAGTGATTCAGTTTGAGGTTCTGAAACATTTGCTTGTGAGGTAGAGGATGTGGGTTGGGGTTCAGGGGATATTGCTGAACCTTCACCCTCAGGTGCTTAGTTTTGCACCAACATGGAGTCAAAAAGTAGAGTAACTTTTCCTAAAAATTTTGTACTTTTCCTTGCCATATTAGAGAAAACATTTTTACTGTGTTTAGGTGTCTCATAAGTATCATTAAAAGGTTCTGGTAAATTCATTCCAAGCAGTTGATTTTGAACTTATACAATGAAGGATGGTATGTATCAGAAATTTCCATTGAGGTGAGAATGAACCTTTTTGAAAAGTAAGTTTTGTAGAAAGTTGTTCATATCCCATCAATGCAAGGTTTTCAAAAATCTCATCATTAGTTAGGCAAGCAATACCATCCGCATCATTAAAGAGAAGATCACTCCTTACTGATGATTCTGATATGACCATAGCCTTGCCATCAACAATAACATGTATTTGCTTCATTGAATTAAATGTTTTAGAAGTAGCAGTATTCCAAAACTGCACAATGTAAGAAGCATAGATAGTAGGACTTACAGTGAGAGCATAAGTGATCGAACATGAAGAGAGGAAGTTCACTATCTGATGAAACTCAGCGTTCTCCTCTGTCTTTTCCAAACAAGCAACCATATTATGTTGATCGACAAACTTCAAATCCGCCATATAGTGATTGATTTATGAGAAGGGTTCTGGGTTTAAGTTCGTTGATGAGAGTATGAGGGTTTGGCAAAGTTAATTAAGATATTATAAAGAGAGCTTAAGGGAGTGATTTGACCGACTGAATAAAGTTGAATCTTTATCTTGAAGTAAAAATTATAAAAGAAAGAAAGATAAAGAATTATCCAAATATAGACCCCTATAAGCGAAGTTGTTGGCGGAAATATCTCAACGGTTATAAATAATTAATGAAAATATGTTATGCCCTAAACAGTATTAACGGTAACAAGTAGTACTAAATATGGCTCAGCAGTACTAACTTTTGCCCAGCAGTACTAATTTAGCCTAGCAGTACTAAGTAATGCTGCAGTATAAACATAATAGTTACCAGTAGAAACCCAATACTAATCATCAATCTCATTACTAAACCCGTGTAAGCAGCACTAACTAAGCCTAACAACATCAACTTTTGTACTAGCAGTACAAAGTTTCATCCAGCAGTACTAAGAGATATCTAACAGTATTAACTCTGTCTTTAATAATTATACAACAACATGCCTCTATTCATCACAAGCACACTAGAAAATACTAGATAGACATGTGAGAATTCATGAGGATCCATATTTATGCATAACCCATGAATAAAAGTTAAGAACTGTTATCCAAACACATTAACCTCCCCTCAAACAATACTTTAGAGATTAAGTAATCTAATGCTAGCAATTAGAAAGTTAAACCTGCTAACATCAAAAGCCTTTGTGAGAAGATCTGCAACATTGTGGTCTGTGAATCTTAATCACTTGAATCAACTTCTTCTCATAACAATCTTTGATGAAATGGTGCCTTATCTTTATATGCTTGGTTTTAGAGTGAAATACTGGATTCTTCACAATACAAATGGTGCTTTCATTATCAATGTAAATCTTGGTGTTCATGAAATTAAATCCATAGTCAAGCATTTGATTTTGGATCCATAACACCTGTCCACAGCAGTTAGCAACAACAACATACTCTGCTATAGTTGTTGAGTTAGCTACTATAGTCTGCTTCTTACATTGCCATGAAATCAACCTCTTGCCAAGAAATTAACAACCTCCTGTTGTGGATTTCTTGTCAAGGCTAGCTCTAGCATAATCACTATCTGAAAAAGCTTCCAAGTCAAATGGCGAATCCCTAGGATACCAAAGGCCCAATTTAGGTTGGCCTTTTAAGTATCTAAAGATCCTCTTCATAGCATGAAGATGTGAAGTCTTTGGAGTAACTTGGAATCTTGCACAAGCATAAATAGCAAACATTATGTTTGGTCTAGAACCTGTTAAGTACATTAATGATCCAATCATTGATATTAAGTGTACATCCACATCCTCAGCTTCTTCATCCTTGATCAATGCTTTATTAGTCTCCAATAGAGTGCTTGCTATCTTTACTGAGGAGAAATTAAACTTTTTCAATGTATCAACCATATACTTGTCTTGGCTAATAAAGATTCCATCATCCTTCTGCTTTACTTGTAACCCAAAGAAGAAAGTGAGTTCCCCCATAGAACTCATCTGGAATCTTTTGTGCATCAAACTTTCAAATTTTATACATAAAGACTTCTTAGTAGACCCAAAGATGATGTCATCTACATACACCTGAACTAACAGGATATCACTTTTTTCCTTCTTGATAAATAAAGTCTTATCTATGATCCTTCTTCTAAATCCATTTTCTAATAAGTAGGTAGACAAAGTCTCATACCAGGCTCTAGGATCTTGATGAAGACCATATAAGGCCTTATCTACCATGTAAACATTGTTAGGAAACTGTGGATCTTCAAAACCAGGATGTTGACAAGCATATACCTCCTCTTCTATTGTGTAATATATAGAATGGCACTCTTCACATTCATTTAGTACACAATAAACCCCATAAACGATGAATAGGCTAAAAATAACCTGATTACTTCAATCCTAGCAACAGGAGCAAAAACCTCATCATAATTAATTCCTTTTTCTTGGGTGTAACCTTGTGCAATCAATCTTGCCTTGTTTCTAACTACTATCCCTCTCTCATCCTTCTTGTTTCTATAGACCCATTTTTTTCCAATGGCATGTTTGCCTTTGGGTAAATCAACTAATCTCCAAACCTTCTGCAATCTAAACTGTAGCAATTCCTCTTGCATTGCTTCTACCTAACTTGAATCTGCCAAAGCTTGAATAACTTTCTTGGGTTCTATTTGAGAGAGAAAACAGGCAAATAAGCAGATTTGGTAATCTTTGTGATTTGTTCTCCTCTGCTTGTTAATGTAACTGATCATAGCATGTTCTTCTGACATCTTGATCATTCTCATTGTTTGAGTAGCTGAATTTATATCTCCAATGATCTGTTCTTTAGGATGATCCTTGTGAATTCTGGTTGTGGGAATAGGACTGACATTCATGGTTGTTTCCAAGTTGTTAAGGTCAGCCTCTGCACCCACATCTTCATCATCATCATATGTATTGTCAAATATACCAGTATCTTGAAGATCAGCAGTATCCTCCAAATCAGGCATGAGAGGATCAGTAGGATAATCAACATTATAAGGAGTAGCAGCATTAACAGGAGTTGAACCACCAAGATTTTCATAATAGGACTCAGCAGCACTAACAGGAGTCAACATCATGTAAGTACTATTAGCATCCTTGTCTTGTCCAAACACACTTTCAAACTCATTCCTTTGGTCTCTTGCTCTTCCTGGATCCACAGTAGTAAAAGATGAACTAACAACATTAACTGGTAAACTAACAGTATTAAGTCTGTTAGTGCTATTAGTATTAGTAGCCTCCCCTGAACCATTTATGTCATCTTCTTTTGTTGGATCCTCAACTCCATTCTTCTTTCCAGCATCATCAGCAACCTCATCTTCTGAGTTCTTTGGACTTTGAGAATCAAAAGTCAAAAAGGGTAGCAGAACATATTATGGACCAGGAACTATATTCATTTTAGCTTGTCCTACATCAATATTTTCTTTGGTACCTGCATTACCATTAGTTTGATTCCCTACAAAAACTGGTTGATAATTCATGGACATGGTTAGAGTATCAATACCAAACATCCAGTTAGGTCCAGTTCCTACAACATTGGGTTTGTTTTCAAGAAAATTTATCTGCAGGTTCTCCTCTACAAATCTGGTCCTAGTATTGAATACTCTAAATGCTTTACTATTGATAGAGTATCCTACAAAGAATCTATCATCAAACTTACCTAGGTGATCTAAGGTATTTAGGATTGTAACAAGACACCCAAATGGTCTTATGAAGCTTAAGGCATGCTTTCTACCTAGAAAAAATTTATAAGGGGTCTTGTTATGAGGTTTGATAACTAACACCCTATTTTGGACATAGCAAGCAGTATTAACTGCTTCAGCCCAAAAGGTAGTTGGTAATTTGGAATCTGCTAGCATAGTTCTAGATGCCTCAATTAGAGTCCTATTCTTTCTCTCAGCAACACCATTTTGCTGAGGGGTCCTAGCAATACTAAATTCTCTCCTAATATCCTTCATTTTATAGAACTCATTCATAATCCTATTCTTGAATTCAGTTCTATTGTCACTTCTAATTGTTTTAACCTTATGATCTGATTGGTTTTCTATGCCAGTTATGAAGTTCTTAAGGATTTTAGGAGTCTCATCCTTATTGGCCAGAAAGAAAACCCAACTGAATTTACTAAAGTCATCAGTGACAACTAGGCAGTAACTCTTTCTATTATATACTCCTCACAAAATCTGGTCCAAATAAATCCATGTGCAATAACTGTAAAGGTTTGCAAATAGAGCTCACAGTTTTGGTCTTACAGGATGCTTTATGTTGCTTTCCCTTCTGACAGGCAACACATGTATGGTCATTTTCAAAAAGCTTTAAAGGTAAACCTCTAACAAGATTTCCCCTCACAAGTTTGTTCATTGTTTTAAAGTTTATATGACCAAGCCTTTTATGCCATAAATTAGACTCATCTATTATAGTCTTTGCAAATAAATAAGTCAAATCTCCTGAAGGGACAACATTCTTTAGATCAAAACTATACATGTTGTTCTGTCTAGGAATTTTAAGCAAGACTTGACTTTCATCAAGTAGCTTAAAATCAAGAGATAGAACAAGACATTCAGTCTCAGTTAAAAGAACACTATTTTTCTTGTCACACATTTGTAAGACAGAGAAAAGATTAAACTTAAGTTCCTTTACAAACTATACATCTTCAAAGTCTAATTTCCTTGTTGTATTTTTACCTTTTCCTGTAATTTTACCTCTTTTAGAACTTCCTCCAAATGCAACAAATCCACCATCAATATCTTAATAATCTGAGAGGTAGAACTTGTTCCCAGTCATATGCCTAGAGCATCCACTGTCAAAAATTCCGTGATCTAGTAAAATATATTGTAGATTACCCTGCACTTAAAATAAGAGAATTAGTTTCTCTTAGGGACCCAAGCCATTACTGACTTGAGTCTGCCTTGTGGATCAACATAATCAAATCTTTTAGGCATGTATGATCCACTGTCTTTGGAGATATAGTCAATAACATTTCGTTTTGGTCTCTAAATCCAACATGCTGAGGACTTAACAGCATTAATCCATTGTGTTGGATCATTTACTGAATAGATCTTAACCTTTAGCTTGTAAAGGGTTTGTTCCCTTAGATAAATCTAAAGCAACAATAATGAAACACTGTTTTGAACACTATTGATTATGCGGAAACTAATTAATAATGCTAAAAAGAACAATATTAAGAATCATAAAAGAACTTTATATTATCACTTGAATCTGCCTAGGTTATAGATTACAAAGACTATGATTGCTAATCGATCTCTATTGACCTGTGTAGAACTATATCTACTAACTATGCTTAGGGTTCCTTTTATAGACTAAGGAAACCCTAATGGGCTTTACAAAACGCGTATAAAGATCATGCATATCCTTTCCTAAGATATCTCATGCATATCACATAAATGGTACTAACGAATTTATACTAACGGTACTAAGTATCTGATCAGTACTAACATTTTGTACTGTTAGTACAAATTACAACTAACGGTACTAACTAATATAACTAACGGTACTAAGTCAGGAATGCATAATTCCTAACAATCCTCCCCTAAACATGATTGTTGAACTTGTTTAACTTCATGTTTCTTTAGTGTAAACATCTTGTATACCAGGAGGATGTATCCAAACACTATGTCAAATCTTGATCTGATCTTTGATAATATTGACATCTTCAGCTATCCATTTTATCTGCAACATATCTTCTCAGCAACACAGCAACATCCAACTAAGTTGGCTTTGTAGTTTTTGGCAAACTACCAGCCATTAACGGATTTGATATTCCTTTACCAGTAGCCGTTTGGTCTGGGATAGCCAATTCTTCATTGTAAACAACAAGGTGAATTGATGACCTTATAATTTTGAGTAAACTATCAACTATCAACGGATTTGATTTGTCTTTACCAAAAGCCGTTTGCTTTTGGACTAGTCAATGCTTCATTGCCATAACATGGTGCACTGATAACCATATAGTTTTTATCAAACTATCAGCTATCAATAGATTTGATTAATCTTTACCAGGAACTGTTTGATCATGGACTAGCCAACTCTTAACTGTGAAGTAAGGTGAGTTGAGAACCATACAATTTTTGGTAAATTGTCAACCATAAACGGATTTGAGAAGTCTTTACCAAAAGCCATTTGCTTCTGGACTAGTCAATTCTTGATGTCTGTTAGACATGGTGAATTGAAGAGCATTTGTTATGTGGTGGTTAGCCAACACCTAAACCCTTCTCACTTCAATTCACAACATTACTCTTCATTAAGCTGTTGCTTAATGAATCTTACCAAATGTAGTGCAGCAGTACTTTCCTCTTCAACCTCCAATCCCAAATCAAGCATTTTTTGCAACAATTCCTTGGAGAGAGGGTACCTTCTTTCAACTAGCATGTAGATGACTGTCCCATCCTTAAGCTCTAGTATGCAAACTCCATAAGCTTCATACAGTCTCTAACTAACAATCTCCCAATCTTGTTGATTGTTCCATAAATCACCTTGATTATTTTCTTCTATTAAGGATTCCATCATAATCTTCAAGTCTCCCCAAAGAATCAACTCAATACCTTCTGGTGTGATTTCTGAGTACTGCTTCATCACCAAATCATATAAATGAAACAAATCCTGCCTATCAAAAATATGTAGTACCTCCATTAGATAGTTGAATGCTCTGAAGTGCCCATTAACTCTGTAGACAACAAGGTAATCCCCATCTGGTGATGAAACCTTATGCAACTTAGAAACAAAAGATTTTGTCTCCATAATCTTACTAACTAAGGTACTATCAAATGTAACAATCCTTAGACATTTTCTGTATTCATCATCACTATCATCATCTGGCTGTGGTCTTGGCCTTTTCCTAGCAATCATCTTCACATGACCACTCTTTCTTTTCTTTGTACCCAGCTCTGTCACTTCTTGTTCAGCAGGTACCTTTGCTGTATCTTCTTCCCTTGGAGTTTCATTGACAACCCTCTTCTTTTAGGGTCTTTAGATTCTTCATTCATCTCCTTAATCTGTCTATCATCTTCAGCTGAACCAATAGCAATAAAGTCTTTATCAGACCTTTTAACCTTTTTATATAGAACTTGTATTTCTTTAAAGTTCTTGTTCTTCAAATTAGCATGCTTCTTTCCTCCTACATGCTTCAGATAGATCATCATTTGGTTTCTTAGCTGAGTTCTTGTTGGTGGTATGCTTCTGATTGTAGTAGCTCTTTGTTAAGCAAGGAACCTCCTTTGAGTAGCAACAATATCATAAAGAAATTTGGCTCTCTCTTCAAATGTAAATGTTTTTCTTTCTTCCTCTTGAAGCCTTGCAGCTAGAATTCTATTAGCTTCAATTATAGCCTAAATATCATCAAAATCTTGTATGAGAGCAGCCTTTATAGCTTCTTCATCAGCTAACTTTTTCATCTCCTCTTCTGCTTCCCAATCCTCTTGCACCTTTCTGGCTATTTCTTTATCCTTGGCGAGCTGATCAAACTTTCTTTCAGCTTCATCAACTCCCTCTGACTCAACATCTGACTCAGCTTCTTCCTCAAGTACTTTCTTGCCTTTGTCTTTAGGATCTATTTTAGGAAGAGGCTTTAATGTAAGTACTGATCTTGTTGATGTAGCCCTTGGTCTATCTGAATCTTTAGCATCTTTGATCTCAACACCTTTTTGTTTAGCCTTAGTTTGGCTCATAGATACCAAAAACTCAGCAATTGTCTCATCATCTCTAAAAACAGTTGTAGGAGCAGTACTTTTATCTGAAGTTCCATCTTTTGGCTTAGCAGTACCTTCATCAAGCTTGTCGGTACTAACTTCTACTTCTTTTGGCTTAGCGATACTAACTTCAGGCTTGTCAGTACTAACTTTTGGCTTGTCAGTACCTTCATCTGGCTTGACGGTACTAACTTGATCTTCAGTACTAACTCCCTTTGCATGTAAGCATCTGTCTCCATATAATCCATTGCATCATTAACATCCATATTATCAAGATCATCAGAAGCTGGATCTTTATGCACTGTAGGTTCAGATTTGGCAGGTTTCCTCTCATGTTTGGATACAGACTCCTTTTGCATCCATTTTTTCTTCAATGATTTCTTTCCTACCAATCTTTGCTTCATGGATACACTCTTCATCCAAGATTTGTGATGTGTGATAACAGGTTTGGCTTTCTTCTTAAGCTTCTTGATCTATGCCTTCAAGTGTTTAATTTCTTTGGCTTGATCTGTGACCTGTTTACATAAAGACACATAAAGATCATATACACTTTGGAGTGTCAGGCCATCCTCATTTCCTGATAGGGATTTATCACTGGATGATTGACCTCCATGATTCCTGCCTGAACCCTCTAGAATGGAATCAGGAATAGGAATAATAGGTGAAGGTCTGTGAGATGGGTCAGGTTGTGTCTCATGTTGGTTTGCACTTGGGTGAGGAGGAGAGGGTGTGGGTTGAGGTTCAAATTGTCTTTCTGAAGCTTCACCCTCATCCTCAGTTGGTTGAACCAACATAGATTCAAACAAAGGTGTGACATTCCCTGAAAAGTATTTTCCCTTTTTAACCATAAAAGAGAAAACTTTACTAGTCAAAGCATTAATAGGAAGTGGTCTAAAGGCACAGGCACATTCTTTAGCCGTTTATCCAAAAAGACTGAAATAAATATTAGATACATAACAAACTTTTTCTTTGCATCCAAGTGTCTCATCATACCATCAAAAATTAATTATATTTCTGATTAGTGGCTAAGCAAATCACTGTTGTGGCAATATTAGTGGGAATTTGATCCCAAGAAGTACTTTTAGAACTAATGCAATGATTCATAGTATGAAAAAGAAATCTCCACTGGGTGAAAATAGGGCTTTATTAAAAGTTAAAACAGTTAGGTCCCCCTCATACCCTATTAACTGAATAGCATCAAATATAGCCTGATTATGCAAAGAATCTATCCCATCAGCATCATCAAAGAGAAGATCACTTCTTATTGATGCCTCTAAGATATTCACAGGCTTGCCAGCTACTTTGGTAGTAATATACCTAACATTGTTGATTATTTTAGATTTAGCAGATATCCAAAACTATTCAACAAATGTAGTAGAGACTATAGGACTTTTTCTAAGTAAGCGACCCTGTTGTGTTTAGCACAAGATTGAAGAACAGCCATATGTGTAGAATTGATGATCGTCAGTGATTAAAAGATTAGGGTTTGTTAGAAGAGAGCGATTAAGAGAGATTACGTAAGTAATTTATGCAATTGAGATGGGTGTATATAGGTTGGACAAACCCAAAAGCAAAGAAACTGGTACAATTTACACTTTAGACCCTTGGTGGTATTTTCTCCAATGGCTTTATAGTGGTACTATCTTTGCCCATCGGTAATAACTTTGCACTATCGTTACTAACTTTTGTCAACCAAAGAATGAGCAAGTCTCGCAACAAGAGTTCTTCAGTACCATCTATATCTCTTTCCAATGACTCTCTAAAACCCAAACAACTTCATGAAATTCATCACTATGGTCAAAAACCCCCTGCTTAAAATATTTCATACAAAGTGTATAACAAATCATCGTGCCTCCCTTCAATTGTATCTACAGATTCAATAATCCAATGCTAACCACCAAAAAGTTAAATCTTGTGACATCAAATCCATTGGTGAGAAGGTCTGCAACATTATGATCAGTGTGAATCTTGATAACTTCTATCAGTCTTTTCTCATAGCAATCTCTTATAAAATAAAATCAAATTTTGATATGCTTGGTCCTTGAATGAGCAACAGGATTCTTGATAACACTTATAGTGCTCTCATTATCAATATGGATTTTGGTGTTCATGAAATTAAAACCATAATCCATCATCTGATTTTGTATCCATAATACTTGCCCACAACAGTTAGCAGCTGCAACATATTCTGCCTTAGTAGTAGAATTTTCCATAATAGTCTGCTTCTTGCATTGCCAAGATATCAATCTTCTACCAAGAAATTGATAGCCACCTATTGTTGATTTTCTATCGAGACTGGCTCCTCTATAGTCACTATCTGAGTAAGCTTCAAGTTCAAAAGGTGAATCCCTAGGATACCATAAACCTAATTTGGGTTGATGTTTGAGGTACCTAAAAATTCTTTTTACTGCATTTAAGTGTGAAGCTTTTGGTGTGACTTGAAACCTAGCATAGGCACAGACAGCAAACATGATGTCTGGCCTTAATGTAGTTAAATACATTAGAGAGCCAATCATAGACCTGTAGACATGTACATCTACATCTACATCATCTTCATCCTTGACCAGTGGTTTATTAGACTCAATAGGAGTAGTAGCTGTTCTGATGGACTGATAAGTGTAAAATACACATATCCGTTAACACCAAAAATGACCCTAAATGACCCAAAACAGTCTAAAAATGGCAAAAATATGCTTGTTTTTATGTTTTGTATGTGCAGGTACGGATATAGCAAAAATCACAAGGAAACGATCAAAATCGGGCAAACACGAACACGAGGAACGGAAGAGCATTGAACCAAAAAATAATGTCATCCAAATAACAATGGGATAAAAACTAATGTCACTATTTTTCTTCTTGATAAATAATGTCTTTGTATATGGTACATCTTCCTATAACCTTTTTATAGGACAAAGAAGAAAGTGTTCTCTACCAAAAGCTCTAGGTGCTTGATGGAAGAAATATAAAGTGCTTTAATCACCTTATAGACTTTGGTTTGGATGAGAAGGGATCAACAAAGCCTGGAGGTTGATGGACATTACACCTCCTAATTCAACATAGTGCCATAGAGAAATGCACTTTAAATCCCATTTGGTAGACAGTTATAATCATGTTTGATTGCTAAGGTTAAAATATAACACATATTTTGCCTACTTTACTGGCAACTAGTGCAAATAATACCCTAATCATATTCTTATACCTTGCAACAAGATTATGATTATGTTTGATGGTCATCAAATGCAATCAGGGGGAAGAGAAGTGTTCTAGCTGAATATTTTGATAGAGCGCAACAATTAGGGGGAAGAAATGTGAAGTATGTGCATACGAATGGTTGTTTATTTGGGGGGAAGCAATTGGGGGGAAGAACATCAACAACATCTCTACCTTTCAGAAGCAAGAACACCGTCATATTCATTCCTTCATATCTCATACTCAAAGTTCAAAGATACACTTCCGCAACTCTGATAAATCAAAGAACTTCCTCAAATCGTCAAGTTGTTGATCAAGACAAAAGTTCTACATGAGGAAGATTGTAAGCTGTAAAGAAAGTATGAGTATGTTGGTTAGAAGCTTTAAAAGACAAATCAAGATGGATTCGCGGTAAAGAATGATGACATGAAAAGATCTCAAAGGCAAAGGAAAAAGAAAATGAAAAGATAAAGATCAAGATCACAAGAGCATGATTGGAACAAGACCACTATTACACAACAAGACTCAAGACAAACAAGCGTTAAAGTTCAAAGATCAAAGTCACAAGAGAGATGATCATCCTTTAGGGGGAGATTGTTACGAATAAGGAAATGATGATCATTAATGCAATCAAAGAGAGATCTCAATGATCGTCCCTTGGGGGAAGATTGTTAGGATTGATAAAAGTGACGATCTTATTGAGATAAATGTCTTGTAATAAATAATGAAATATTATTGTGTAATAGGTTAGGTAGATGGTAAATAGTCAAAGACTATAAGTCAAAGGGGCTAAATTGTAAATGTCTAGAAGACAAGGGCTCCATGGTCATTCATTGTAAAAGGGTATAAATACCCCTCCACCACCTCATTTGTGAGGTGTGTCTTCTGTGTGTCTCTAGGTGTTTCTTAATCTCATTCTAATCTTTTCTCTAATCCTCCTCCTCCCTCTTTCTCTCTCTACTTTCTCTCTCTAGACTAAACACTTTATTGCTTATTGATCCTATATTCAAGACCTCACAAGTGGTATCAGAGCTGCAGGAGCGATTTAGTGATATTTTGGAGAGCTTATTTCAGCAGCTTATTTCATCAGCTTATTCAGCAGCCTATTTTGAGCTTATTTTGAGTTTATTTTGTGCTTTTTCGGTCCTGATCTGCTGTGTTTTTCTGGTTGAGAGCTTATTTTTCGTGACTAATTGCTAAGTTTGCTTATTTTGGTATTAGTGAGCTTATCGAGTCAAATATGCTTATTTGAGCTTATTTTGTGCTTATTGAGCTATTTTCGGTTGTGTTTCATGCAACCGAAATTGATTGCTTACGGTTATATCGTAAGAATCGTGGCAAGATTTGTACAAATATTGCTTATTTGTGCTTATTTTTTATATTCAGCAGTTGTAAAGTCAAATTTGGTTGTTTGACTGGTCAAACTTGGAAAAATTTGTTACAACATCATTGACTGGTCAAACTTGGGTCAATAACTGTTTTTATCGAATTTGACTAGTCAAATTCAGATCTGTGATCCCTATTGAGTTTCTTACCAAGTTTGAGATAAAGAAAAAGAATAAAAGATAAAAAGTATCTTTGTAGTGATCTGATCTAAATTTTCTTTCCGAGTTTGCAAATAATCAAATCGAAACTCAGTAGATTGTTAATTTATCCAAACTCAGTAGACTCATTTCGATCTCAGATTGTGTGTGACATATCTTCCTTCAAGATTTTGTCTACATCACGTTCATCATCACAGATTCAAAATAAACTCGGACTCTAATCTCGAAAGTCAAACTCGGTTCAAATCATTTTTTAAAATAAGACTCATTTTTTAGATCTCAGTTTTGTGTGTTCTTGAAAAGGCATTGAATCTCGTTCAAATGATTTTAACATGCAAAATCTTCACAAATCCGAAACATAAGATAACATAAAACTCTTATTTTTGAAACTCATAAAAGATAACACAAGCACACGAGTGTCAAGTCAATTTTTGTTTTGATTAAAAAAACGAAAAACTAGGAAAAGAAAGATCTCAGATTCACTTTGTGTCTAATTTAGAAGTCCATTGACCTTTCAAAGATCAAAATTACACAAGTGTTTCATCATCATAGATCTGTGGATCAAGAATCATCACATAAAACCAAAACAAGGAAAGAAAATAATCAGCCAATCGATCGCAGTTTCAATCTTTTTGTGTTTATTGTATTTCAGGACCATTAAAGATCCACAACACAAGAAAGAAACTCATCATTGATCTTTTCAAAGCTTAAGCTTCATTAATATTCGAAATCACAAAAGAATAGGTCAAGAACGAGTTGTGTTCATACCTCATGTTTGTTTCAATGAGTAAAACGAAAAACAAGAAACGAACACAACAAATAACATAAAAAATCCCACCTTTTATCTTTACGTGTCTTGGGAGAATCACTCTTTATTCATGTGTCTAAGATGAGATTGTGATTAAAAGAAGAAAAAGGGGCTTGTGCATCTTAAAGAAAAAGAAAAGGTATATTTTATCTCAAAGTGTGGCTGAGATTTATTGAGTTTATGTAGAGTGAGGTGTGTATGTGAGTTTAGGGTTAGGGTTGACTAGTAAAGAGTGTGAGTTCTTTTATATATAAAGTAAAGGTTAGGGTTTTATGTGTTGGGCTTAATATTTTTACTATATCAAAATCTTTGATAAAGACTTTACTTGGACTACAACATTGGGCCGGTTGGTTTTAATTTTCTATGGTGAAGCGGGTGTAGTCGAAACAAGGGTCGAATACTACTTATTTGTATAAGTGTGTCTAAAAGTATGAGTTGACTATTTCCATTTGAGCTTGCTTGTGAAATTTCAGACATATAAGTTTTTTAAAAGTAGTAATTCACAAACGTCATTGGGCCTAATCGAAAAAGAAAAAAAATGATGAATGCATTCTTTGTTGTGTAATTCACATACGTCATTTTTTTTCAAAGTTTCATATTGTGTTCTTGTTTCAAAAATTAAGTCTAAGTGGTAGTGCGTATGTGGAAGTTGGTATTAACATTTTGGTAAATGTTAGCCATCGGTTTTAATCGAGCTGTTCAAATTATGGGCTGAGATTATTGCTTATAGGTTTTTAGCTCAGAGGTTTTATTGAGAAAGATTTTTCGAGAATTGATTGATATTTTGAGTTGAAATTTGACCATGTTTTTCTTTACTTGCGGATAGATTTTTCGAGAGTGATTATAATTTGTGTTGAATTTTTTTTTGGCTCGTGTTGGATATTTTGGATCGAAAGTTTTGAAGTTTGTGTCGGAAATTTTTGGGTTCATTGTGATTAAATCAGAAAAAATGGGATCAAACGAGGAAATAATTCAATTACTTCAAAAGACACAAACGATTTTCAAACAAACACAACGTGACAAAGAGGAAAAATATCTTAATGATATTATTCAGTTACAAGATAAAATCAAAGATCTTGAAAACGTTGTTTGTTAAATGGGCAGATCAACTGACACACTTCGGTTGCTTACAAGTGAACAAAAAGCTTTTAAGGACAACTTACATAAGTCGGGTGTGGGATATAACGGTCCTTTTGTTCTTTCACAAGCTTATGCTAAAATTCCTAAGTTGTATCGTGCTTCTGAACTTTGTGATAAAAATGAACAACTGCATGTGTTTGATTCTGAGGAAACTCTTGAGGATGCTGAAAAGAGTCAATTAAAAATGAATGAGTTTCAAAAAGATGAAAAAGTTCAAGAGTTAAAGATTCAACCAATCGACTACGAAAAGTTGAACAAACTTTATAAAGACTTTGTTCCTCAAAAAGAGCTTTCTGCTGAGCAAACATATTTTTCATCTTCTTCTATTCCCTGTGTTAAAGATTCTGTTAAGATTCTGGAAACAAAAAGTATGCCGAGTGAGTCACCTTTGATCAAAGAGTTATACAATATAAAAGTTGGTTTTGAAAAGCTGTCTCTGTTAATAAAACAGAACAGTAAAAGGGCAAGCATTTTTTACACATCACCGGCAGAGATTGAACGTATTGAGTTTTGTCAAAAACAAGTTAAACCAATTCTTAATGAATTACAGGTTTACGGTTCTTTTCGTTTTCTTTCCAACATGTTATTGCTAAATTCCTAAGTTGTATCGTGCTTATGAACTTTGTGTAAATTTGAAACATCTGCATGATGTTTGATTTGAGGAAACTCTTAAGGTTACTGAAAAGGTCAATAAAAATGAAATGATTTTAAAAAGATGAAAAATTCAAGAGTTTAAAGGATTAACCAATACGATTACGAAAAGTTTTAAACAACTTTTTAAAGGTCTTGTTCCTCAAAAACAGATTGCTGAAACCTTCTGTTAAGCAACATGTTCTTCACCTTATTTATTTTTTTTCCCCCCCAGTTTAATTAAGAATTCTGAAACAAAAACCATGCCGAGTGAGTTACCTTTGATCAACGAATTATTCAATATAAAAGTTAGATTTGAAAAGCTGTCTCTGTTAATATACCAGAACAGTAAAAGAGAAAGCATTTTTTACACATCAAATGCAGAGATAGAACGTAATAATTTTTGCCGAGAAAAAGTCAAACCACTTCTTAATGAATTACATGTTTACTTTGATGACTTTCAGAATCTATTTCAAATGGATATAAAGAAATGAAGATGCGTTTTGAGCAAAATATGTCTATCTGATGTGAAATTGAGAATCAAATTGATTGTGAAAGATCAACTTTTGGAAGCATCCTTAACTGAAGATATCAAGAATCTTGTCATAACTTCTTGTGTGGAAATAAGGAATAAGGATTTACATGATGAAATTGAAAGAATTTCAAAAGAGTCAAAAGATGTTTCAAATGAGAGTAAAACAGTTGATACGGCTTGTAATGATGCATTTGAAGTCAAACAGGAATTGTCAAAAAGAATTGTTGAATTGGAAAAAGATTTGTCAAAATCTGAGGCAAAGGGTATTGCTTTTGAAATCGCACTTCAACATAAGTCACGAGAAAATAATTCTTTGAAAACTATGCAAAAAAAAATGAGAATTTTATGGCATCGTTACAACTCGAGAATGCTCATTTGAAACAGACGTATAAAGATTTGTTTGAGTCGGTTCAAAGGTCAAAAGTTGAGATTAAACAATGTGATGAAGTCAAAGTTAAGGACGATTTTGATGAGATTGAAACCAAAAAAAATTGAGTTGGAATATCGAGTGGCGTCATTATTAATGAGTACATGAACTATTGAAGTTGAACTTACAAAAAACTTGTTTGAATTCAATCAAAAAGTCATGGGTTCTTTCTCAAACAAAAACTTTAAATGTTAAAACAAGACGTGGCTAGAGTAAAATCTTGAAGTCTACAATTGTTTGGAATTGGTGATGAAAACTAAGTTCAAAATTATTTCGGAAAGATTGAATTTTCAAAAAAGAAGCAGTTGGATATTTCTTGAAATTAACAGGGTCCGGGGGAGAAGGAGAATGTTTGTGATATGAAAAAATGTGAGTTACAGACAAAATTGTGAGCTTGAAAAGGTTTTAACTCAACAAACAAAAGATTTTAATGACGTCAAGCTTGAATTGTCGAACAGAACAGCTAAATTTGAGGCGTATTTTGAAAAACTTGAAAAAACGAAAGTTGTTCTTGAACGACAATTGGCTCGTAAGGTTGATGATTCTAAAGCTGAAAAGGATCAATTTTTAAAAGAAATTAATCATTTGAGAACTCAATTGGAAAAATTTGTAAGGAAAGTATGATTTTGCAAAATAAGTTGTTAAACATTCAATTTTGGAAATACACCAGCTGATTAAATTGTTGATAAACTCTCAATATTTCCAAATCATGGTTTTTACTCCCAAGTTGATGTGCAAAAAGAGTTGTATCAATCTTTTGAAACATCACACTCGTGTTTTACACCGGTAAAACAAGTGTGGAGCCCAATTAAGGAATCTCAAACTTTTGAATCATCTTCTTCTCAAAAGAGTTTTAAGACAAGTACTTTCAAAGGAAATAATCACGTTTTTGTTACTCCACACTCTATGTTAGCCGTGTATTTATTAAAGTGATGGTCATTAAATATTCTCGAGCCTTGTATAAGTAAATCGTAGTTTACGGGAATTTCATTTAAGCTAGTTGGGCCTAGTTGTCGGGCTCAAGCCCATTTGTATTAAGTCTGGCCCAACACAAAACCCATAAGAATAGTCCACTCTTGTAACTATTTAAAGCCCTCTCCAAGTGTGGAGAGGGTGTTGCTTCTCATTTTTCTTTTGTGAAACAAGTAACCATTTTTCTTTTTTTACTTTCTCTCTCTAAAATCTATTTTTCTTATTTTTTGTGTTTGAGGTGATGAAATGATATCTTAACACTCTAGTTTTACACCGGTAAAACAAGTGTGGAGGCCAAAGCAAAGTCATTCGAAATCTTTCAAATATTCCAAATCAGAAATGCTTTCGATGCAAAACAAGAATGACTTTGCTTCAACCATCAACAAGAAAGGAAGAGTTTCAAACGAAACAAATTTTCAGGATGTTTCATCAAATGACATTAACAAATGGAAATCTTCTTCGTCAACAAGATTTAAAACTCCATTTGAAACACCGAGTTTCAAAAATCAATGGAATATCAAGAGGAATTTTAAATCTCCGTTGATTCCACGAGAGCTGTTTTCAAATGAAACACCGGTTTCAAGCCCTCGTTGGAACTCAACATCTTTACATCGACTTGACACAACTTTCAATTGGTTTTCAAAATTTGGTAAACCCGTTAGCACCGTGCTTAAATGGGTTCCAAAAGTTGTTGTCTAAATTCGATGTCAATGGTTTGTAATCATATATCAGATTGCAACCCGTGCTTTAAATAAAAGGAAAATGTACGTTTCAGTGCATTTATCCTTAACAACGAAAAGAGAAATCTTTTCGGTCTTGAGCTATTCAAATAAAACATTCAAAGTTTTGTAGCTCAAGTCAATGGTTTGTAATCAAATTTCCAAATAAAAACCCTGTTTTCAAATAAAAAAGTGTACGTTTCAGTGCGCTTTATCTTCAAAAGAAGAGAAATCTTCTTTGTCTTGAGCAATTTTTATCAAAATTCTTTTAAAAAGTTTGCTCGGGACATATGACTTCTAAGTAAATGTCAGTTTAGGACTCGTTATTCAAATAAAGGAATTTGTAAATTTTTGTACATTTATCCTCATAACGCGAAGCTTACAAATTCTCGGACTTGAGCTATTTCATTAAGATATTCCAAATCCTGAGCTCAAGTAAAATGTCATAGATAAAATTAAACACAATTTTTCAGATTTATTTAAAAGATTTTAAAATATTGCAATTGTGTGTTCATACCACTACTTTTCATCGTTAATTCATTTTGATATATTTTGAAGGGGGAGCTTTTCAAAACAAGTATGTTTGAGCATTATTTTTCAAGAATTTTCCAAAGATAATTCAAAATCTTTTAAAATAATGTGCTCAACACTCACTCTATCCCTCAATATAATTGCGGTGGCATACAAAATGAAGTGTTTTATTATTGAGGGGGAGTATAAAGGAAAATAATTTTTAAACAAATTAATAATAATCGATATAAAAATAGTTGTTGTCAAGTGTGTATATATCGATAAGCGTACAAATGGTGAAGATTGTGTCCGGTTACGACCGTTTCCTGAAATAACAGGATGAGGAGTGAGCAATCTTGCAGACCTTCGAGTCTTAGGTCTGTATTTTCAAACAAATAGACTTTCTGACAACCTGAACTCTTGCTTTTTCAGAAATTTGGTCGTTTAATACATTTAGAAATGTTTCCAATATGATTAGAAACATGATATACCCGTTTTATTTCCCATGCTGCTTTCAAAAAACTCATATACTATTTTAATCTGTTTGATATCAAAAAATATCATTATGGTATGATATTTTTGAGGGAGAAAACTGGATTAATTGTGATCGTATTTTACTCAGTGCGAATTCTTTCCTCCTTGTGCAAAACTCTTTCAAAGTTATGATGCACATGTGTAGGGGAAGTAATTCTTAAAAGTGAAACTATCAAAGTGTTAAAAAGTTTTCATTTATATCAAATACTTTGATTGATTTTTAAATGGTTTTATGGTTCTGATCTTAATAACCAACAACCAAACTACCTCACGATGATCAAAGAAGGAATAAGGTGGTAAGGTTAGGTATTATCTAATGATCCAACCAGAACAAGAGGGATCTACCCAGGGACATTCCATAGATAGAATAGAAGTCCTTAGGTATGATGGAGTTGAATGTGAATGGGAATAATGTCAACTAAGTCATGAGCTATCATCGAAAATAATCAACAACATGATGATAGTAATGTATTTACCCACCCCCCCCCCCCCCCCCCCCCCCCCCCCCCCCCTCTTTTTGACGTCTTGGTAGACATTGAAGGGGTTGAAGAATGAAAAAGAAATTATGTGTAAAGGGTGAAAAGAAAGAAGTCCTCCACATACACTTAGGCAGAAACCGGGCCAATACATAATCTATCGAATATCACAAAGATGATAATTGGTATTGAAGAAAGATATCATGGACCCAGTGGTGCAAAGCACAACCCTTCCCAACCACTCAAGATTCTCTCCAAAGAATTCTTGTTTCATTGTCACGGAGATTACGCATAATCCATTGACATCTCACTCCGAGAATGTTGATATTGAAAAAGTGGAAGTCTGCTCCAGCCTCCGTTCACTAAAACCAAAATGCATTAATTGAGTCTAGAGCCAAATGAGATCATGATCATCAAATCTCACATAGAAAAAATATAGCTACATTTGTATTAAACATCAATTGATACACATAGTACAAAAGTCCGCGTTATTGTCCGATGGACATTGGCAATGTCTTAGTGACATTGCCAAAACATTCAAGAGTGATACTTAAATCAAGCTTTTCATATTGAATGAATCGAAATCACGACCAGTGCTATCATTCAGCCAATCGCTGAACGTTGGTGCTACTAATTTGAAATAATAATTGAATTAAATGATTCATTTTATTGTTAAACTTGCTAATCTTAGTGATCTAGCAGTTATTGTGTTCTTTTGAAATTTGTTTTCAAAAAACATGAACAACATTACCTTGATTTACTCAAGTGAATTATTGGATTACCAAGATCTCTTATAATGTTACAAGATTGATAGAGGAGATTGTTGATACTCCACACATGATTACACTATTGAATATTCAGGCGTAATAGAATTATGATTATTTCGATGGTCATCAAATATAATCAGGGGGAAGAGAAGTGTCCCAGATGAATATTTCGATAGAGTGTAACAATTAGGGGGAATGAAATGTGTACTTCCAAGACTTATAATGAACTTGGAGTTACAACATTCCGAGACTAAATTAACCTTTGAGGTTATAGTCTTCTATCCTTCTTATGAGTTGTTTGTGGTGAAGTATGTGCCATATGTGTATGATGATGCATTGCATGATCTCTTGAATGACATCAACTACTAATCCGCTATAGAATTAAGAAGTCGATTGATTGCTAAGTGTGGTTACTTATCTTCTACTAAATTACGCTACAAAGCATTTAATACTGCTATAGTTAGAAGATATGTCAACTACATCAAAGTTTCAGATTTGCTTCGAATGGTTGTCTGTTTGGGGGGAAGCAGTTAAACTGTTTGTAGTCATGCGGTATGAACTGGGGGAAGTCAACTCAGAAGATACATTTATGTACAATAACATCAACAACATCTCTACCTTTCAGAAGAAAGAACACCATCATATTCATTCCTTCGTATCTCATACTCAAGTTTATTCATAGAAAGTACTTGCATCTACTGATAAATCAAAGAACTTCCTCAAATCATCTAAGGTTGTTGATCAAGACAAAAGTTCTACATGAGGAAGAATGTAAGCTGTCAAGAAAGTATGAGTATGCTGGTCAGAAGCTTCAAAAGACAAATCAAGATGGATTCATGGTAAAGAATGATGCTATGAAAAGATCTCAAAGGCAAAGTCAAAAAGGAAAATGAAGATGTCATAGGGTATCCAGGAGTCTACTAGGATGCATTGTTTGGAACAAGATTACTATTACTCATTAGATACTAGACAAAACTGACGCATTAAATATAATAATCAAGGTCTATAAGAGTGATATCAATGATCACCCTTTAGGGGGAGATTGTTAGGATATAGAAAGTAGATGATCTATAAACCTATGCAATCAAAGAGAGATTCATTGATCGTCCCTTGGGGGCATTTTTTTGGAATTGATAAAAGTGACGATCTTTTAAGATGATAAATCTTGTAATAAATAGATAAATAATAATGTGTAACAGGTTAGGTGAAAGGCTCGTAACGAAAATAAAGTCACGAGACACGACAAATAGATAAAAGCTAAGAAACAAGAGCTAGTAGCTCATCCTTGTATTTGGGTATAAATACCCCATCCCTACCTCATTCATGAGGTGGTGTCTTCTAATTCAATCTCATTTTCTCTCCCCCACTTTCTCTCTCTACTTCTAATCCTCCTCCTCCCTCTTTCTCTCTCTACTTTCTCTTTCTAGTCTTTCTCTCTCTATAACAAACACACACAACACCTAAATACACACTTTATTGCTTATTGATCTTAAAATCAAGAACTAGAACAGAAAACACTATAGTAAAAGAAACTCAGTACTCTCATGGGTTTGCTTAATAATGGGAAGAAACATGTGATCACTGGTTAAATCTTCCTCTCAAGAATCATCCAATGAATACTTCTAAGAACTTCCACATCTTCTTCTCGTCAAATATAATTGTAAGCAAAGACAAAGACACTACACAAGGATTAATTTGGCAAGATAGAAATATCATATATATAACAACGAGAGGTTAAGGTTTTGGACTCTATGAAGCAGTTAAAGATAGGATCGGTGAGTAATGTATGTTAATGTCTCATAGGTTTAGATTGAAGGTTTTATAAAAGAATAACAAAAAATGTACATTTGTTGTGCAAATATTTTTGTAAAAAATGTACAAAAATTTTTCCTTATAGCTGGGATCATGACTGCTGTCAGGATAAATTCTAACGGCGTCTCCAGGCTCTAAGCAAAATTTTATTTTCATTTTCTTTGAAAAACTTCATGCACGCGATTATATAAGTTATTTCTTGTATGAAATTGTTGCATACAACCCTGGGGATTAAGTTCAATACCAATATAAGACTCGATACTGACGCGAATTAATCTAAACAATTTATTTATCATGTTTGAATTGGTTCTTTAAAAAAGGATATTTCCCCTAAACTTATTTTGTTGTAAAATACCTTTGATTGAAATTAAGACGAGTTAAAGAAAAAGCAAAGATGAATTACATAAATGAAGGATTTCAAACATAGAAGAATAACTGAGAATAATTAAAACACAAGACACTCCTAATATGCAAGAAAATAAACATTGGGTTGCCTCCCAAGAAGTGCTTTTCTTTATTTATGAGTCGTGTAGCTAGACTCGAAGTCACACGCTAAGTGTCACAAAATTGGTCCAAGTTGATGATTTCCCTTGGACTTTCTCTTTCGGAGAGATTTCTAGAGGAGTGGTGTAACATCCGAGAATTTTTGAAATTTTGAATGACGATTTCAATCTTTGACTTTTAGGGTCTGGCTTGGCTTATAAGAACGATCATCTCTAAATCACGTTTTCACGACTCGAACTTCTGAAGCTCTATATTTGATGTCGAAATGATCATTCCTGACTCAACATTTTTAGTTTGGGACGAGACTGAAAAACAGTCAGAAAGAGACTGAATTGCACTCGCTAAGATTTTAGAAACGAGAAAAAATAATTAAATTATATTTAATTTTCAAGTTTTATTAAATAATAATATTTATAAAATAATTGCAATTTAATATAAAGCTTGTTGAGACCTGCGAATATAAGCGTTGAAATCTCATTTTTTTTCTTTTCTATTCAGACAGGCGTATACCGGTTCCACAAAATAAAATAACAGAAAGTAATTACTAATTTTTTATCAGAAGATTGATTTGGTAAAACTCAATGGGCGGCAAGTTTCGTATTTTAATTCATTCCTGTTAGACGTCGCTAACGAGTGCACGACCGATATTTTACAAAATAATACTCGAAAGTTACATATTTGGTCCCTGTGAAACGTTACAAAATTTACACCCTCAAGGTATACTCACTTAGCCATTTCATTTTTTTAACTTCTATTATAAATATATAAGTTTATAACATTTTTCATTTCCATCTCTAAATTAATAACACACTCTCTTAAATTCAACTCTCCCATCTCCAACATTTCCGGCCAGACCACTCCACCTCGGCAGCACTTTTCGGCCAACCGACGGCGCGGCAAAAGTTTGCCGGCGCGTTTTCCGGCCAACACCAAAGATGCTCTCCTCAACGGATCTACTAGAACCCATATAACACTCGCCACCACGCGCCGCCCCCTCCACCAGCTGCCTCCCCACCGACGCCACCATAACATCACCACCATCTCCATCTCCTCGTCGCTCTCTTCAACAGGGTGCGTTTGGTTGTGCTTAGCACCACGAAGGGTGCGTTTTGTTTATAGATTTAGCAGCTAGGGGGTGTTTGGTTTGGCTGTCACGCAACAAAAGGGTGTGTTGGTTTTGTTATAAAATATATAGGGTGCGTTTTGGTTATAAAGAGACACCACAAGGGTGTTTGTTTTGGTCCGTTGGTTAGCCGCGCACAAGGGTGCGTTTGGCTGTCTCAGCACGACAAGGGTGCGTTTCGTTTTGTGGTTATCCACCAGCGATGGGTTCGTTTCGGGCGCGACTGAAAAAAGAGACTAAACAGGGTGCGTTTGCTGGTTCGTACCACCCAAAAGTGTGTGGTTGGTTTTATAATAAAAACAGCCACAAGGGCGTTTGGTAGAGGGTGTAACAGCCGCAAGGGCTGTTTGATTGTCCAGTAGAGGCGTTTGGTTTTTTTTCTCCACCAGAGGTTGCGTTGGTTATGTGTGTAAATCAGACCAACAAAGGGCGTTTGTGTGTTGGGTTGGTTTGGGTTGCGGGTCAGTCCCAAAGGGTTTGCCGGTCGAGTTTGGGTTAACAACCGACAACGGGGTGTCGGGTTAGGCTGTGGGACAGCCGGGACCGCCGGGGCGTTTTGGTCGGGTTTGGTTTGCAACGGAAATGGGTGCGTTTGATATTGTGACACCGAAACGGGTGCGTTTGATTGTGTTGACACCGAAAAAGGGTGCGTTTAATTTAAAAGTATTCGATTATTTCGTTTATATTATCGATAAAATGTATATGTGATGAAATCTGTTTAAACTTGCGACGTCTAAGTAAAATGTGATATTAATATTATTATAAAAGGATTGATTATAATGTATAAGCGGATACTAGATATAGTTTAGGACGAGTTTTGAGATAAAAAACGGACATTTGGCGCGTTTTTATATACGGATAAACTAAGAGCAGAGAAAAGGAACATGGGATTAGGGATTCTGAGATTTGAAAATATAATGGAGGCTGAGGCTTTATTTTATGGACGTTTAGACATTAAAAGGGGAATTTGTAACCTCCTCCAATTGACGAAGAACTGAGTGAAATCGGATTATACACTTTATAGAAAAACAGTTATTTTTAATATATTAAATCTGAACAGATCTTTAATTAAACGGATTGTGCACTTTAGAGGTCCGTTTCAGCCTTTCGGTGAAACATGGAAAGGTGTTCGTAATGTCATTTTTCTTTGCAGCGAGATTGTTGTTTTAAAAATTAAGACATACCGGGTCAAAAAATAAAGGTAGGCTTTGATTATTATTTCAATTATTTTTTATTTAGACCATAAATAGGGGTCAAAACATAAGCTATGATTGGACGGGAAGTTACGTTATATTATTATAATATCTGTAAGGGTTTAGTTAATTGACGCTGCAAGTGGTATTTATCATCACATAGTATTATATTTTGTTTGTAAGCATATTAATATGTGTATGATTTTCGTCGTTAACGATGTATGCATCGTTGATCGTATTTATTACGTGTATTATAAAATAGAGCGACATTAATTATAGGGTCGTGGCTGTTGGAGGTTGCAGATTAGGTTGTGATTTATAGGATGATTATTGATCGTGGTCTCTTGATTTTATGTGATGTTTCATAGCCCCCATGTTTTTACTGGTTTTTACTGTTTTGTGGTGAGAATTATGTTGTTTTGAAATGCGTTTATATGGTTGATTTCATTATGGGGTCTTACATACTTATTTGATTGCTCGATATGGGATACATTAATTGAACTAATGTTTGGTCGGATAATACATAATTCTTTTTATATTATGGACACATGTGTCTTGATTTACCTTTCCCTGTTTATGTGTTGCCTATGTGTTTGCTTGTCCAACCATTTTCTTTTATATTGTGGATGAGACGATATGCCACTTCTTTTATATGTGGGATGAGACGACATGCCACTTCTTTTATATGTGGGATGAGACGATATGCCACTTCTTTTATATGTGGGATGAGATGATATGCCACTGTCGTTATTAATTGTGGGATGAGATGATATGCCACTTTTATTATTAGCTTGAGTTTCATGAACTTAGAGTAATTGTATTAATTGTTTTTATACTCACACGAAATATTTACGTTGCGGGGACGAGGGGGCCCTTGAAATAAAGTGGAAATATATACTTGGAACTTTTGGGTGAGAAATTAAATTGGTCATGCAATTGCTTTTATTAAATACTTTGGGTTTAATGATTCGTGTACTCTTCTGAGGTGACATTTAATGTGTGCTGGGCATTTCTTTATTAAATATTTTCGAGATTTTTAACATGAGTACTTGTGATGATACAGTTGAGATTTACTCTTCTTATTTATATCTAGCTATGAACTTCACCAACTTTACTGTGACATCTTTTAAGCATGTTTTTCTCAGGTGAATTAGATGCTTGGGATTATTTGATGTTTCATTGGCGGAAGTGTCCTAGTGAACTGATGCAAGTTTTTCATGGTGATAGCAATTATGGGATTCAATATTATTTTCGAATTTCAGGGAAAATATCAACAAAAGATTGTTTTACAAACGACACATTTGGAGGTCGTTCTCTTGTATCTATGCGCTGTGTTTTTATGAAGTAGAACCCCATGTGGGTATTCTCGCTGCCGTTGTATGATTTGGGGGTGTTACACGTGGATTGATTTGAAGGTAGTTTGGTAAACTCTTCTCCGTCCGGATCAATCAGTCTAATCTTGGCATGCCATGCTTCATCTCCGTTTTTGGGTGGTTTATCCTAGTTAATTGGGTTGTCAATTCGGTCCTCTGACTCCTACATGTTTCTTTTAAGGTTTATGGGTATAGCTCGATTAGAAAATTCCGCCATTCTGTGGCTAAATGACGCAAGTATAATCCTTAAATGGATGATCCCTGTTCTCTAGAAGTTTCACATTCTTCCGGGTAAATATGGACTGTCTAATGAAGTCCTTCCTGAGCCATTGTAAAGGTGGTTCATAGCACAACACCATCCGAGTGGGTCGTTGTTTTGTATGATTCTCCTTTTTAGCATACAAGCGTGGTCCAATAGGGGGCTTCTTCTTCACTTAAATTGACTCCTTTTATCCGAATTATTGACTTTGATTCTCCTGTCTTCCTGTAGACCGCTATTATTTTTGGCCTCCTTCCTACAATCTATTTGAGGAAACTGTGATACATGTTGGCGTGTTTCGTAAAGGATATGCATATTTGTCATACTACCTAGCGTATCGGTGGTATTGCGTGATTATGTTTTGCTTGTCATCTCTCTAATGAGCGTAGAAATTATTTAATAGTTTTAGTTTTCTTATGTGGACTTCTACGTCTTTTACAATTCCTACGGGGTAAGATTTGGTTCCGTCAGCCAACCCGCAGATATGGTCAGTCTCTTCTAATAGTTCGATGTTAAGCTTCTTGAAGATGGTATAGCAGGGGGATTATGGTTTCCACATGATCTTAATCAACTAGGTGTTGAAGGCTTTTGAGTCCCCGAATCTAAAGGGAAGAGTGAATAGTAGGGGGTCTCCCACTTGGTAGATAACTCTCACCTTGGACAAATGTTGATCTTGTTTGCATAGTTCTAGCTCTCTACGTATTTATCCAACATTGCATTATAGATTGGAGCGTGAGCTAGGACTTCGAGAACCGGTAGGTTTAGATGCAAAATCCTAGAATTCATCTTCAAGAGTTGGTTTGGGTTCTTCTATTTGTGGTGTTCCAATCCTCATCCCAGTTTGCAACTGGCTTGTTTGGGAATGGCTTGCCTCCTTAGAACATGTTTTGACGACATTGATTGAAGTAAAGGGGTGAGACGAGAATTAGGGATCATTTGTTGGGTAAGAATGAGAAGAAGAAACTAGAGAGGTATTAAGTTTTGGGTTCTTAACCGTGTTACTAGGGAGTGCTCCTGCCATTCGATCGGTGACGGCCTTCAATACTATGTTGATTTTTTTTTGTCATCTCGCTTTGTTGTTTTTTTGAAATTGGATATCACACTTACGAACAATCTAGGTCTTGAGTGCCATGAAGTTGGACACAAATATTACGACGGTTTGAATTGCTTTTTAAAATTTATAGGATTGTTGTTGAAGGGAACGGTTTAGGATCGAAACGTTGGGTTTGACCGGTTAGGTGGGTCCTTGAAATATTATTTAGAGAATTTTGAGGTTGTCTCCACCTAAGGTTTGGTTGACTTTTCCATGACGGATTGTAGTTTATTTCGTAAAGATTATATTATAAATAGTTCTGACAGCAAACCAATATCACATTGAATTTATAAAATCGCTGTAGACATAATTTTTATAAAAGTTTAAGACATTTTATAAAAGTCGTATCGCCCTAAACTTACGAAAAACAATTTTTTTTCCTAAACGTCTTCAAAAAGGATTTTTACACTTTATAAAAATCATAGCTCAATCAAATGACATCATAATGTCAAAAGGGATTGTAAAAACACCGTAAGGACTCTAACACAAATATATTGTTTTGAAAGCGAAAGGTAGTCCAAAGAACCATATAACCAAAATAATAGTCGAACGAACACACACAATGAAATTCACGCAAAGACATTGCAAACCAAACGAAGGGCGTAAAGACTCATTCGTACTAACGATCAAAATAGTAACCATAGAAAAGCATCGATACTAACATGTCGCAAACATGTTACGAAATCCAAATGATGTATAAAGAAGGGATTAAATATCCGTACTGACTTGACACAAACCAACAGTGCTCAAAAGAATAATCTGATATTCATACGAGTAATCAATGCAAGGAGTAATCAATGCAAGGAATAACCAACGAAACATACCAGTACCAAAGGAAACAGATCCAGATAATCAATATATATCACGACGCTGAATTGGAAAAATAGGACATCCGTACCAACATGGTATGAACAGGGGATGCTAAACTTAGAGTTAGATATCCGAATGAAATGTCGAGCAAACAAACCAACTTAAAAATCACCACAATAGAACTAACATGTATCTGAGGTAACCGAAAACGATATATAGAATGGAAGCTTACTAACTACGCAACTATCCTTAATACATCCATACATAATACATCTCACACTACTACATAACAAGCAACAATGATCAATGCAATCATGGTCATAAGTCTACGTGTGTGACGCCTTTATAATTATTTTGGCCATAATAATTATAATTGCATCTTTTCCACACGCATACTTACTTCCAAGACTACACATCTCAATGATAACGCACATATACCACATAGCACATATACACAAACCCACTCCAATATAACACAGAAAGGATGCTCCATCAAAGAAATACTTACTTATATAAAGATAAAATCAAAATGACATAAAGGAACGAAAGTCTCGCAGCGCCTCCAAAATATAAAATATCCAAAAGAAATAATCAATATCATCGTGACGAGGTAAAAGACGGAATAAACATATGTTGGGCCTCACTTGGGTTTGACTTTGCCTTCGCAAGAGTCACCCGACTCTGTGGGTCCATGTCTACTACGAGCATTCGACAAGTAATCAACTACCCTATCTCCTTTAGTTCCATAAGAGGCTCCTTCTTATATAGCTCCTCTTTTGGATCTCTATAGCGCTTAAGTCCAATTAGGAAAATAATTCCCCAACAAAACTTCTTACGGATAAGAGAGACATAGCTATAAATAGTAAGGAATTAATATATACAATATTAGATAATAGTAGACAAAATAGCTAATTAAAAGTTAGACAAAATAACATAATAAAAATCTATATAATTAGGGGAAAGTATAACAATTATAATACTAAACACTTAGGCCCTAAAATGCATCTATATGAAGGACTCCTAGGTTATAGTCTAGGCTTAACCACCTACTTCTCTATAACCTGGCTCTGATACCAATCTGTCACACCCCGCCAAGGCGAAAACACGAGGCGTAACATCATGGATATCATCATAATACAATGGTGTCAACAATAGAGAATCACTACATGCATAACTAAAAATAAAAGACACGGTGTGTCATGACGATACCGAAAACAAAAGAACATTTCCTGCACGCAATTTTATTAGTCAAATATGAAGAAAGTACTGCATAAAAACCTGGAATTAATCGTTACAATCATATGACTTGAAACTGACGCGAAATAATCTAAATAATTTATTTTAAATGTTTGAATTGGTTCTAAAAATCGGATATTTCCCCTACACTTATTTTGCTGCAAAATACCTTTGATTGCAAATAAGACGAAGTTATAAACAAACAAAGTATGATTACAAAATAATTCAAACATAATAAAACAAACAATAAAGAATTAAAACACAATATGCGGGAAAAATAAATGTTGGGTTGCCTCCCAAAAAGCGATTTTTTTTATTTACAAGTCTTGCAACTAGACTCGAAATCACACGTCCTTACATGACTTCTCCTTCATCATCCATTCCAGTCGCATACGCGGGTCCAAGCTGCAGGCATTCTTTGTAAAATCCTAATATTTTGCTCATCACGTATTCCACTCCTCTTCTCTTGTCCTCCTCGTTTCTAAGGTAGACCAATTATTTTTTTTCTCTTTTTCTAAGTTCGATAATGAGTTGTATTGCTCAATCTTATGAGGTATCTTGTAAGTAACTTCCTCGGTCCCGTTAGTGAAACTTACTACACCTTCGGGTGGGTCGTGAGTCATGTTGGATATTTCAACAAAAGGCCTCCCTAGCACTACTTGTGACATCCTAGGGTCTATGATTGAACTAATATCCTCGACAATCATGAAGTCTGTGACATATGTGAAGTTTTCTATGAAAATATGCATTCCTTTAATCCTTCCTGTGAAATTGCTAACTCCGCTATTTGAATTCTCCCTAGGTTCAAGTTTTTGTCTCATGATCCAATTATACATCATCCGGGTTATGATATTTATAGGGGAGTTAAGGCCAATGTAGGCTTTCTTCACATGCACATGTCCACTGTTGCATGGTATCTTGAGGTTTGATGGGCATCCTTCTGTGATGATGGGGTTCCTTAGAACTATAGAAGGGATTGGACCATATATAAGGTACTTGTGATATGCTAGTTCACTCCTAGTTGGTAACATGCCAAAATATTCCACTTCTTGTTCTCCTACTTCGGGTTCCTCCTTGCGGGAATCGTTATTCTTCTGGACTATCTCAATAAACATTACGTCATCGTCATCCCCTTTGGTGCAAACTAGTTCGGTGTTGGATGATTGGGGAACCAACCCGAGTGATTCGAAGAATGAATTAAGTTTGAGGACTTTTTCGGTGATGTATTAAACAGATGGATCAAGTGGTGTGGGAGGGTTGACATGGATATTTTCCCAATTGTCCTTCTCTTCTTCCTCATTCTCTTCTATTCTGTCGTCATGGGAGTCGCTTTGTTGCTTGGGATGGATTGTGATGGCGTTGATCGAACTATGGACATGGGTTGAGCATTGCGGGTCTTCAGTTGGGTAAGAACGAGCAGATAAAACTGGGGAAGTACTTAGTTTTGGGTTCTTAATAGTGTCGCTAGGTAGTGTGCTCACTATTCGATCAGTGATGGCCTTCAACACTGTGTTGATTTTGTTGGTCATCTCATTCTGTTGTTGTTTGAATACGGCTTCAAACTTGGACAGTCTAGCGTCTTGAGATGCCATGAAGTTGGATACCAATCCTTCTAGATTTGATTGATTGTTAAAGCATTGAGGACAGTTGTTGAAGGAACAGTTTAGGATTGAACAGTTAGGTTGGAATCGGTTAGGTGGGTTTGAAAAATTATTTTGGGAATTTTAGGGTTGTCTCCACCTAAGGTTTGGGTGACTTTTCCATAATGGATTGTAGGTGTCACCAAAATTGTTTTGCTCGGGCTTAAAAGTGTACCACTTACCTCCCGCTTCATCGGTATGCGAGGATGCGTATTCTACAAAGGCTTGTTCGGGATCTTCTATGAAATACTAAGTGTCGTAGGGACCACTGCAGATCTCACATGAGGTAGTGACTTTATTCACTTGAGTAGGTTGCATTGGAGCAAGATAAGCTTTCATCAAGCGTTATACTTGATTTTTGAGCTCGATTAGATAGCGGTCGAATGTACTCGGGACAACTTGAGGCAAAGTGATTGCCTTGACCGGCTTAGCAAAATCCCTTGGTTCATTCCAACTTTCGTTGTCATAGAGGGCGAGGTCCTCTAATAATGATCAGGATTCTTTGGCGTTTCGGTCACGAAGCTTACCACCGGCCGATTGGTCAACGTTTCGTCTTGTGACGGGATTGACATGGTCATAAAAAATTTGGGCTTGGATCCAAAGGTCGATGCCATGATGAGGGACTTTTTGTAGTAAGTCCTTGAAACGAGTCCATTAGGATATCATTCAGGAGTTTTGCAGTCCTTCCCAGTGGAAAGAATTAAGCAAGGAAACGAGTAGTAAGATCCTCCCATGTAGTGATGGATCCTGCTGGAAGTCATTCAAACAATTGCTAGCTTGATCGCGAAAGGAAAATTGAAATAAACGCAGGCACGTTCTTTCCCTATTTGCACCGTCAAGTTCAAGTGAGTCCACAAGTTTTATGAAATCCTTGAGGTGTTGGTTTGGGTCCTCGGACCGAAGTTCGTGGAATGAGCATCCGTTTTGCACCGACCGGATGGTGTCGAATCGAAGAGGTATCACATTGTTCCCTACGGGGAGCTCGATGGTAATCATGTAGCCTTTGTGGCTAGGTTTGGAGTAATCTCCAAGAGTACGAATAGGATTCTCGTCTCCCATGGAGGTTGACGAGAATGGGTTACGAAACAATTAACACAAAGAAAAGATAGACTACGAGAAAGCTAATATACGAAATTAAAGTCTCACTTGAAAGGATTCAATCGAGTGGAACTAAGTTAAACTATGATCAAAACCTAACTATTCCCCACGCAGCGGCGCCAAAAACTTGATGCGGTCATCGTAGGACTTCAACAAGAAGTTTTACAACTCCCTAGGTAGAGTACCTAACAATTGTAGTAGTAGTATAGGCAAGACTAGGGGGTTGTTATCGTTCTCTAGGGGAATAGGTTGGGAAGGCTTGATCAAGGTTTAACAGAATTCTAGGGGTTGAGAAAAGATTATTTTTGTGTTTTTATATTTTACAAAAAGCAGGTAAATCTATGGTTTGAGAGGTTGGTTTGTTTAACTATTAACTAAACTAATATCTAATCTACTGGTGATAACTTTATGATAATTAAATGTATTTACTTAATCATGCATTACTTATCAGATTGCTTCTCCTAATCCTGTTGCCTTGTCACACTTGTGATGATTTGTGTAAGTATTTCCTAGGTCAGGAACGGATTACACAAACCCGCCTTTTATTTAATATTCTGTTAAGGCAACACACAAGTAAGGTAGTATGAATACTATTACAAGGCCTCTAAGAGTATATTAAATGCGTGTGAAATATCTTAAGAGGGATCAACCATATAATGGGGTAAGGTAGTATGAAGACTGTTACCCGATGGTATCCTTTCTACACACTTACGTTTCCCTAGACGTGTCTACAACGATACAGACAAAAGCTGATTTTCTAAAGCCTAACGCGCATATTCATCAACAAGAAGCAATAGTAATAGTATCTACAATATGACTTTCATGCAATCATAAGCAAATACAAAGGAGTGTTTAGCCTAGCATGTTAAGGATAAAGCAAGAACATAGATTAATCACACAACACATAGACATATTGAATGATTAATGAATAACACTCTTACTTGATTAAAACATGGATATAAGGTAGTTACAATAGGGTTTTGAGGCCCTAAAAACGACCTTTAAAGCTGCTACAAAGACTAGGGTTCGTCTCCTAAAAGTTATACAAAGTTACACACTTAAAACCCTAAAATTGGTTTTGTATATAGAGAGATATCGTTGCGACGGCGTCGTGTTGAAGTCATGACGCCGTCGCTACATGGATGATTCTAGATCCTCTTTAAGTCTGCCACGTCCTGACGCCGTTGCTAGATCTCTGACATCGTCACTGGATAGATCACGATGGCATCACTATATGCTTGTGACGCCATCTCCACGCGCTATGAACAATACTTCTTTATGGATTTGGTGTAGGTCCGTAATCTTGTCCTTTTCTTCTCTAAATGAGCCTAAGTACGTGTAATTCCTCCAAATGCCATCTAAGTGCTAAAAACCTAAAAACAAATGATTAAGCACATAATCTGGGCATATTTGCATGATTTAAGGGGTTAAATGACCCTGAAATAGTGTATAAAATGACACCTCATCAGTGTGCATGAGGTAAGTAAGCAACCCACCATATTTTGATATTAAGTAGCTTCAACTTGTGGTTCATCTTCTGCTATTGACAACTTGAGTATCGGTACCATTGGACATAAAGTTGCAATGCCATCTTCCATACCAGCTTCTTTTAAGATCTTCATTGCATATCGCTCTTACTTGATCTCTACACAATCCTTTCCTTGTGAGACTTTGATACCTTAGTAATAAGTTAACTCACCATGATTCGATATTTCAAATTGAGACGCCATTCTCTTTTGGAAAGCATTTATGAGGTCTAAGCTCGGCTCAGTCACGAATAAATCATCTCCATAAATCACAACAATGATAAATTCTCCATTTTGCACCTTTTTATAAACTGCATTTTTGTGCACGCATTGTAGAAAACCCATCTCTTTTAAAATACTATTAAGCTTCTTTCTATCACCATTTATAAAAGCCATTTTTACATCCAAGTGATGAATCTTCCACCCTTTCCCGGCTGCAAGAGCAATCAATAGTCGTGTTGTCTCAAGTTGAGCTATCGGGGTTGGTGTGCCATCACTTCCAGACTCGTCTTCTTCATCATTTTCTGGGTTGGTCTCGTGAAAATGGCTATCAACAGTTTTTTATGCGGGTTCGCCTCTTTATCTACAACCTGATTTGTAACATTTTCCTGTATATCGTTGCATAAAACACTAAAAGTACCCGATTCTCGTCCCACTTCGTTTGTATATTCTTTACCAACTTTTAGTTGAGCTTTATAAAGGCGATTTGCACTACGCGGGACCTTTATAAGTAAACTTCCCCAACTATCTCGCATGGTTAAGAAATCACCTCGGGTACTAATATCATAACCAAATATTGTTGCTTGTACAAGACTTATCACATTACTTTGAAGAGCAGGAATATAATAGACATCTTCCAATAATTTTTGTTCTCCGTTTTTACCTTGGAAATAAATAGAGCCTTTTCCCTTTATGCTCACACACGAACCATCTCCGAACCTAACACGTCCAGTTATATTTTCATTCAATTCAGAAAAGTAAGAATAATTACCTATCATGTGATTACTTGCACCATTGTCAAAGTGCCATACATCATCTTCATTGGTATTTGACTCGCTCTTTGGTGGAGTGCACTTTTCTTCATTCATGAAAATCGTTTCTTAAATATGGTTCATCATAAAAAACGTACCTCCCTCATGATACACATCTTTCTCTTGTGTCTCACTAATATTTACTTCGCTGTTTCAGTTTCGTTTAGGGCATCTTGAAACAAAGTATCCGTACTCATCACGACGGTAACCCTTTATATGTGAGAGGTCACGTTTCTCATGTTGTTTATCCTTTTGTTCATTATCTTCATGGTTTTTCAAGGAGTCACGTTGACCATGATTTTGAGCGTTGTCATGTCCACTACCTTGACCACGACCTTGGCCACGACCTCTAGAGTATGAACCACGTCCTCTTCCTCTGCTTGAGTCATTATTCCTGTTGGAATATTCAGTCCTAGCATAAAGCAAATTTTCTCGAGCATCGTTTGCTTTATCTTCTTCCTTGACTCTTTCTTCATATGCTTTCAATCGTCCAAACACATCCTCAAACCCCACTGAAGTGGCCACGCCAACCTCCTGAAAAGGGAGGGCTTTACCTGGTTTGAGTCTGTGTGGCGGTGGGTTCAAACCCCGTGGATTAGTCAGCCTAAAGAGCGGAAAACATGGTTATAAAAAAAACCCCGTCGTTTTAAGATCTAAAATTTGCTCTAGGGCTGCCACGATATGGACAAACCATCTAGGAAGGCTCGTGAGAAACTTCTTAACCAACTTGTTTTCTGACATGACTTCTCCAAGCGTGGCTGACTTAGAAGCAATACCCGATAACTTCGCAGCATATGCGTCTATACTATCATTATCTGACATCTTCAAATTCTCAAACTCCATAATTAGGGTTTCAAACCTTGCTTCCTTCACACGATAAACCCAAGGTTACGAGTCTTTATTGCTTCCCACATCTCCTTCCTGGTTTTTAGATTTCTGATTTGTAAAACTAAATCTTCTAGAATCGATTGAAACAACAAGCCTTTAACTAAATTGTTTTTTTGGCATCGTCTAAGCCCGGATCTATCACATCTCATACTCCAAGAATTCCAAGAAGAACTTCCATACGCATCCTCTATATGGTATAGTTTGTTGACGTTAACAATGGACACTGAAACGCCAAGCTTGTTTCTTTTTCCGCTTGTGGTTGTGAAGTACTACCCACCATCCTTGTTCGTCTTCTAGGTCATGAATAAGTTTGTAAAGGGGAACAATCCAGCCCTTACGTCACGACTTGGGTTTATTCTTGGTTCGTGTTGAATACGCGTAGGACTATTGATTGTAAGTTTTATACACGTAAAATATAATATAAAATAATATAATCCCGAGAGTAATTAAGAAAGTTACCAAGTTACCCTTGATAAAATTCACTCTCAAAAATATATATAATATAATATAGACTACGTATAATAAACCGGGCAAGTATGTTCACCCGGGTCGTTATCCCCAACGACTCGTGGAATGGAAACCTCGTTTAAGTCTGGATCCTGATTTGAATTAGAGAAGAGATATTTTTTTGATTTAATTAAACTACTAAAATTAAAGGCACAATTAAACTACTAATTAACAAAATAAACTAATTACGAAATTAAATAAAATGCGACATTTAAGAAAACAAATGCAATTTAAAACTTAAAATATAAACTAAATTCCTAAACCTAAATTAATGCTAAAGAAAATTTTAAGGAAAAGAAAAATATTTTTTAAAGGCTTTTTGAATTTTTTATGAATTAAAATCTATTTAATCTAAATTAAATTCTAAAAATAAAAATTTTGAATGATTAAAATTAAGGAGGGAAAATATTTTAATCTTGTTTTAATCTAATTACTTAAAATTAAGAGAAAACACATTTTTTACACTACTTTTTCTACTTTAAAGCTTAAAATTTAAAATTATAGTTTAAAAATTAAAAACTAAAGGTTTGAGAAATTAAAT
>BQNB010043632.1:0-45393 GCA_026074375.1 Tanacetum coccineum | reverse complement strand
CTGAAAAAAGCAATTATGTACTTTTTGTCATATTCCGAGGAAATGCATATGGGTCATTTACGATCCACTTTTATTGGAGAAGCTTTAGCTTGTATGCTCGAGTATTCTGGAGTTGTGCTCCAAAAAAGAATCCATGACGTTAATCATCTGGAGATTAAGGTACATGCGGGTGACCTTGCTGTTTTGAGTGTCTGTCAAATATAATCGTATTATACCTGTGCATCATATAAAATATAAAATACGTAAAGCTGTTTGAATGTCTGTTAAATGTAAAATAGGAATGTACCTCTTATTTATGTTGTTTTTGAGTTTAATTCCGTTTATATTCAGGGTAAAAGCTCTGATGATCCCATTAGAAAGACTCTAGATTTATTGAGGGAAATGGGTTCGACTACGGTCAGTAATGGGGATGAGGCTGTATATCTCACAACTTTGCGGTTAGTTTACTTGCTATAAATGTTGATGTTGTCAAAAATATTTCAATTGGCTAGTAGTAATACATTTTCTTGGGGGAAAAAGCTCAAAAACCTCTACTGTTTGCACATGTAGGCATGCACTTTATACGGAAAAAGCAGACGGGATATTGTATGTGACTGATGTAGGGCAACGAGACTATATTGGAATGTGCATCAGTGTAAGTAACTTTTATCCACCATAACTGATAACACCTTCCAAAAAAAGATGAAGAAATCGCGAATTGATTACTTATTGAGCTCAACAATCGCAGGCTGCTAAACGTGCAGGGTGGTTAACAGAGGATCATTCTGAATACCTTTTAAGTCATGTAGGATTTGGTCATGTCCAATTTGATGATCTTAAGAGATTGCGGACTCTTAGTACTAAAGTGGATAACTTGGTTGGTTTGCTTGACGAAGCTAAAAGTTGCTGTAAAGCGCTCCTTGTGGGACAAGGTATACCAAGTATACTCATTCTGGCTTTCAACCTGTTTGACCTGTTTCGGTTTTAGTTAAATATTCTACATATTCCAAATCAACCCGTTCATAGTTTAATGGGCCGATTTAAAATGAATACATATGCATTTTTTTTAGCAGGCATGGCTGATGGGTGGACTGCTGAGGATCTTGACCATGCTGCTGAAGCACTTGGATATGGTGTTGTTAAGTAAGATTCCCATGCTTTATCATAAATGTTACGACTATCGTACTTATTTATATTGAATTTAACAATGCTATACCTTACTTTTTGGTCAAGTTTCGTACTTATTCATAATCTATGCTTGTGTTCTTAACAGGTATGTTTATTTGAAGAACAACCGATTGGCTAATTATACATTCGATTTTGATCAGATGCTTAATAAAGAGGTATTCTCAGCGCATCTCCATTGCAATGGCTTTCTGACTTTTTTTTAAGAGTATTTGACAAAGCTTTTGCTCTAATGTAAGCTAACTATTAATAGTACAAAATCAATTAAAATTATATAAAATAATGAGGAAATGGGTGATAAAACAACACCTAAAGCCAAAAATCTTTTGACTCCAATGGGGAAGCTTTTAAGAAACTTTTTCTAAAATAAAAAGCTTTTACAAGAAGCTCCCGTTGGGGATGCGTTTATGATGTTTTATCGGTTACTAGCGATGTTATGCAATTGTTTGTATTTTCTCATTGATTTGAAATCTTTACATCGATCTTGTTTCTTATTTTCTCAAATTCATTGATTGATAAATAGGGAAATACTACAGTATATATACAGTTTACACATGCTCGAATTTGTTCAATTATCAAGGATTCTAGTAAAGACATCAAGAAGTTGAAGGTAAGAATTTCTTTTGGTTTCACAGTTAATTTTAGTGTAAAGGGTTCAAAATTGAAGTGAAAAACATTTATGAAAAAGCAAGTTAGCTAGCAAGTCTTTGTATGACGAAGATAAAAGAGCCGATTTTATATATTAAAAAGATATATATTGTTTGGTACAGGCTGAAGAGTTGGTATTGAAGAACGACGATGAACGTGAGTTGGGATTACATTTACTACGGTTTACTGAGGTAAGATAATGATTGTACTATTTTCTCGTACGCTCATTGTATTGACTCTAGTAATAGTCCTTTTTTTATAAAAAAATCAATGATGAGATCATACTAGACATGAAAACTAAGATCGATCGAAATGTAACGCTACATAGAAACTGAACTAGTCAACGGATGAGTCCAAAAGTTACCTTAAGATGCATCCAAAATTGAGATACGACATTGAGTTTCTATGATTTGATACCCTCAAATTGTCAGCTCGCTGTTTCTTTAAAGTTGTCTTTGATCAAGTTGTGAATAATTTTTTCTTGATCAGTTGTGAAAATATTTTATAGATAATAATCTAACTTTCCTTTTTAGGTTCTGAAAGAGGTTTGCACAATTCTTGCGCCACATGTCCTGTGTGAATACTTATATGTTTTATGCGTGAAGTTCAACAACTTAAACGTGTGCGAGGTATATTATTCACTTGCATATATGCTTTTTTTTTCTCATACAATCCCCGTTTATCTTGAACCATGGTTAATTTTTGTTTGATTTGTAGAAAGGTAAATGTGATGATCTTTTACGTAACTTTGAAAGTTTTGGCAGGTTGGTGGGTCTAGTGACGAGACTAGCAGATTATTGTTGTGTGAGGCAGCTGAAGTGGTAGTGAGGAAATGCTTTGATCTTTTGGGGATTGCTCCTATCAGTAAAAGCATGAATGACTTGTATTAGAAACTTCCCGTTATGACCCAAACCGCATATACAACCCATCCCTGTCTGTTTCGACACCAACTATTACGGAAAAGGAAATTAGACTAACAAGACAGTACCAACACACGCTGATTAAACTCCAAAAGACGAGGAAATTAAGGTCCTGAGCTTTTGTTATCTTTTTGAAGAATGTCGATGAAGACACGCTGATTAAACTCCAAAAGACGCGATTTGGAGACAAATAGGTTTAGCCATGGATGACAAACATCCCACAGTTCACTTCTAACTCTATTCAGAAAATCAACAAATGACACATCTTTCTTGTATATAATCCTACTTTGAAGCTCAAGTCATTGAACATCTATATATAACGGATAGTGATTTGCACACTCCTCAAACTTATTCATACACTCAAAATGTTTGTGTGAGGACTATTACACCCCTACATCATTTAATGGAGTGAGAAAACAAAACAAAAATATTAGGGGTATAATAGTCCTCACACAAACATTTTGACTGTATGAATAAGTTTGAGGAGTGTGCAAATCATTTGCCATATATAACCCGGTATGTTTCACAACCATAGGGACCATTTCCGTTAAAAAAAAGTTTGAGGGATTATTTCCGTTAAATCTGGACGACCACAGGGACCATTTATGCAATTAACTCTTTCTACTTCACATGGGCTTTTCTTATCTCAGCATAGACACATTACAGACTTATTAGAACATTTTCACATGGATGGTGCTAAGGATGTTATTACACCTCTACGATCAGATGATACATTATCTCTTGTTGATGGATCAAAATTAGTTGACCCAACACCTTATCGTCGACTTGTTGGCTCACTTCAGTATCTTGCAATTACACGTCCAGATGTCTCTTTCACTGTAAATCGATTATCACAAAACATGCATGCTCCAACTCAGTTGCATTGGCAATCTTTAAAGCGGGTACTTCAATATTTAAAAGGCACCGTTCATCATGGACTGTTTCTTAAAGCGTGGTTCACCACTTACTCTCACAGCATTTTCTGATTCTGATTGGGGTGGAATAAAAGATGGTGGTCGGTCCACCACAGCGTATGTATTATACCTTGGACCAAATATCATATCCTAAACGAATTTGAAGGAAACAAATCCGTTATTGACTACAAGCAAAACTTATGAATTTTGCAACACTTTTGAAAATAATTCGTATAACTACCAGTTACGTGTAGCGTTAAATTGCTTCACAGAAATGCACTAGATCCATAACGGTTTCCTGGTATCTCAAGTCTGAGGATAACTATTTTTATGATTTACTTAATGACAAGATCTATAAAGTACAATCATATAGTTGGGATAAGTCCTATATTCAATTCTTTGAATATCATCTAAATTTGGCATGTATCACATCAATATACTTTCAAGTATATTCGATCACAATTTAGATTTGTCTTAATTTAATAATATTCCCATATCATTAATTGACAACGGACATTTAGAATAATTCTTTATTCAAGGATTTAAAACATGCAAAATATGATACAAATTAAATAACAAAATAAACATAACCAATTTTTTTATTTCATCAAATAATAATGTTTACACATCCTTTATCCAAATACTAATCACAGATATGCATGAAACTACTAGCTAATCGAAGTCCAATTCCATTGGCATGTTCACTAACTTTTCCTCTAGGTAAAGCTTTAGTAAAAGCATCAGCTAGGTTTTTATCTGTGTGAACTTTTATTAACTTGATTTCACCACTCTCGACTTGTTCTCGAACATAGTGATATCTCCGCAGAAAATGTCTGGCGCCTTTCATGACTCCAGGTTCATTGGCGAATATGATTGCAGCAGAATTGTCACAATACATATTAATAGGTTTACTTATTGAAGGCATCACTCCAAGATCTTCAACAAACTTCCTAATCCAAACTGCTTCCATTGCAGCTTCTGACGCAGCCATGTACTCAGATTGTGTCGCATGCATCGCAATGGTAGTCTGCTTCTTGCTCTTCCAGTCTACTGCTCCTCCATTGACAACAAAGACATAACCCGTCTGAGACTTTGTATCATCTTTATCGCATTGCCAGGACGCATCACAGAAACCTGTAACATCAAGTTCTGTATCTGGATTTCCGCCATATACTAAAAACATATCTTTCGTATTCCTCAGATACTTTAGAATATGTTTAACAGCAACCCAGTGGAGCTTCCCCGGATTCTGTTGATACCGACTGACCAAGTTTTGAGCAAACGCCACATCTGGCCTTGTGCACCTTACAGCATACATGATAGATCCTACAGCCGAAGCATAAGGTACCCTTTTCATGTAAGCTTTTTCCTCATCTGATGAAGCACACATTTCATTACTCAAATCATGTTTGACTTCCATCGGTATAAAACCTTTCTTAGAGTTTTGCATATTGAATTTCTTCAATATCTTATCGATGTAAGCACTTTGGTTAAGTCCAATCAACCGCAGAGATCTATCTCTATATATCTTAATTCCCAGAATGTATGCAGCTTCTCCTAAATCCTTCACAGAAAAACATTTTCCAAGATAGTCCTTAACTTCCTTAAGCTTTGGAATGTTATTTCCCATAATCAAAATGTCGTCGACATATAGGATTAAGAATACTACATCACTCCCACTAGCTTTGCGATATACACATGGCTCATCACGATTTTGAATAAATCCAAACCTTTTGATTTCTTCATCAAATCGTTTATTCCATTGACGTGATGCTTGCTTCAAACCATAAATGGCCCTTTGAAGTTTGCATACACCGTTTGGAAATTTTGGATCAACATACCCTTCAGGTTGCTCCATATAGATGTCCTCATCTAAGCGACCATTCAAGAAGGCAGTTTTAACATCCATTTGCCAAATCTCATAATCATAGTATGCAGCTATGGCTATGAGAATCCTAATAGCTCTAATGTCTGCTACTGGAGAAAAGGTCTCCTCGTAGTCAATCCCATAGGTTTGAGTGCAGCCTTTAGCCACCAGACGAGCTTTATAGGTGTGTACTTTACCATCCATGTCAGTCTTCTTCTTGTATAGCCACTTACTCCTAACTACCTTGGCATTAGGAGGGCGGTCTACTACAATCCAGACTTTATTGACTTTCATGGATTTCATTTCCTCATCCATTGCACCTTGCCATAAAACCTTATCAGGGTCAATCATAGCAGCTCGATAATTAGCAGGTTCTCCAAGATCCCCTACTTCATCATCCTCAACCTCCATGTTTAGACAGAGACGGTTGGGTGCATTTTTAGGCCTTTCGGACCTACGGACAGGAATTAATTCCGGTGGAGGACCCAGACTTTCAGGCTCTACTGGAATCTCGCTAGTGTTTTCAGAAGGTAATGTATCTATATGATCATCTTCCAGATCACAATCTCTCCCACTGAATTCTTGAGATATGAGATCTCTTTCAAGAAAATCTCCATACCTTGCAACAATTACTTTGTTTTCAGGTGGAAAGTAAAAATAGTAACCCATAGTTTCCTTAGGGTATCCTACAAAGATACACTTAACAGATCTCTGTTGGAGTTTATCAGCTGAGTCACGTTTCACATACGCCTCGCAACCCCAGACCTTTAAATAAGACAAATTAGGCACCTTGCCATGCCATATTTCATATGGTGTCTTATCAACCTTCTTTGTGGGAACCATATTTAGAATACGAACCTTCTTTGTACTATTCCATTCTTACCTATATATTCTTTAAACTCTTGGCTTAAATATTCACCACCTCTATCGGATCGAAGAGCTTTAATCTTCTTTCCTAGTTGCAATTCTACTTCTGATTTAAATACCTTAAATGTTTCAAATACCTCATGTTTATGTTTAAGCAAGTAAACATAACCATAACGACTGAAATCATCAGTAAAGGTTAAGAAGTAGCTAGCACCTTTCCTTGACACATGTCTAAGTGGTCCACACACATCTGTATGTATTAAACCAAGTAGATCTGTAGCTCTTTCAATGTTATTATTAAAAGGTTTCTTTGTCATCTTCCCAGAAATACAAGATTCACATTTATCATATGATCCATCATTGATACTTTTGAAAATTCCTTCACGTTGAAGCTTTTGCATGCGAGTCTTGCCAATATGGGCAAGTCTACAGTGCCAAAGATAAGAAGAATTCAAGTCTAACTTTCTCTTCTTATTTATGCTAAAAATTGAATTATTATTATTCTTGGAAACATTATCATTCATGTAAATTTCAAACACACCATTCACATATATAGCACTAAAATAGAGAATACCATTTGAAGAAACAGAAATTCCATTACTAGTAACAGTGTGAACAAATCCAAGATCTAAAAAACAAGAAAAGGAAACAACACCTCTAATTATAGAATGTGCATAATGACAATTGTTTAATGACAGTACTAAACTAGATGGTAAAACTAAATTAAACACTCTTATGGCTTCAACAGCTGCTTGTGCTCCATTTCCCACATGCAGATATTGCTCTTCATAAGATAGCTTCCTTTCCACTCTAAATCCCTGCAGCGTATTACAAATGTGAATACCGCATCCAGTATCATATACCCAAGAATTTAATTTGTGAGTTAGATTAAATAATGCTTCTTTAATAAGTTACCTGAAGCTGCAACACCATGCTCAGCCTTCTTGTTCTTATTTGTGCGCAACTCTTCGAGGTAAAGAGGGCAGTTCCTCTTCCAGTGACCAACTACGTTGTAGTGGTGATAAGCTTGATCCTTCTTTGGATTTTCCTTCTTTTGAGGAGGGTTTTGTTTAGGTTTTGGTTGATAAGCCGCAATTTGCTTATTCTTATCAGCTTTGCCTTTGCTTTTACCCTTTTTGTTCGCTTGCGGTTTTGGCTTATTCACCCTACCCTTTTGAATAACAAGTACCTGAGGTGTAGGGGCCTTGTCTTTTAAACCCTTTTCATAGTCAATGAGCAATGCGTGTAGATCACTCACTGTCTTCCCTACACAATGCATATTGAAGTTTCTAACAAAATCACCAAAATCCTTGTTAAGGGACATGTTTATTAAGTTAATCGCCATATCATTGTCATAGGGTTTCCCAAGAGCTTGTAGTTGGTCCATGTAACCTTTTATTTCCAACACATGAGCACTTACGGATTTTTCTGGGGCTTGTTTGCAGCTGTGTAAGGTATCCACCAAATCGTAGATCTCTACAGCTGGAGGCTTTTCAAACATTATTCTGAGTTCATCAAGCATGGTTTGCGGAAAATATAGTTCAAACTGCCTTTGAAGAGCAGGTGACATTCTTCCAAGCATTAAATAAGCCACATCAGAATGTATCTTGTATTCAGCTTTCCATGCAGCTTTAATATTCTCAGCAGCATCCTCAGGGGGTTCTGCAGGACAAGGCTTAAACAAATAATCATAGGTACCCGCCACTCTCAAAACAATTCTTAGTGAACGGTACCAATCATTGATATTGTCGCCAGTCAGTTTTTCTCGCTCAAAGAAAGTCTTGAACGCAGAACTTAAAGTGTTGTTATTATCGGGTTGAGCTATTTTTACAGAAAAAGTTCAATTAATTAGTATTTTCGATAATACATTTTTCAAGAAAATAAAATACCCAGGTAATATTCAAATGACCATAGAATTTCCTTGAAAACTAGAACCCATATTGACATAAACCCATCACATCAGTTGATCTGCTAGTAATGAATTTATTCAACATGGTAACTTGTCGAATAATTAATTGACAAACAATTTTCAATTTCTAGATCTTTATGGGATTTACATTGCCAAAACCTAGTTGCATTGTAAACATGTTTCATCCCATCTTAATGCCTTGAGTTTCTAGATATCACTAAATAACTCAATTAAGTCGTCTAATCTAAAAAACGTCAAACTTTTCCATGTGAGGTCTTACTCAATCATGAAGGTTTTCTGTCCATTACAATCTAGTCAAGTTCTTACATGACATAAATTGCAACTTCAAGTGTTTGTCAATTAGATGGCATTCGACTTAAGTTTTAAGGGTACTATTATTTGATGTGTGGAATCAAAATTATGTATGGACAAGCATGCATACAACTCCATAGCATATGTTTAATAAAAAACTTTTATTAACTTTAGGGCAAGATTAAATAAACAAAATTTTGGTTAAGGTATTGGATGAACCAATTAAAGAAGTACCCACAATTATCGTCCACAACGTACTTTTGCATAAGTCTTTCGACTTAGTGTTTCGAATGTGAAATTGAGGCAAATCAACCTTAAAGTAATTTTGTACCTTCAAATAGTCGTAGGTAACTCCAATTTGACGCAAAAGCAAGCCGAGAATTCGGTCAGCGCTGAAGCTTGACCTCCTTCTTTAGTCGGGTTCGACCAGCGACGCGTTATACTTCCCACACAGTTTGTCAAATTGGATGAGCCTTTCTAACTATTTAGCACGAAAATTACCAATCAACTAAATTATTGTAAATTTAACTCTTCAAAACAATTCATAATTTTTATATAAATTTAGTCCATATTATTTTTCTATTCAAAAAAATTACCCTTTTGTTTACAACAATTCGCATCAATTATATAAACCAAAAACAAGTAATTTCTAATAAAAATAAAACGACTAAAGCGGTAAACACATAATAACAAATTATATGCGTTAATAAAAAAACATGTAGCCACATGCATTCTTTTTATACGATAAATTCTAATAAAATCTAGGTTTTATTATGCATATATTTAATAAGACTCTCATTTTATTAAAGTGAACCCACATGCATCGAGTTAAATGATTGCGTAAGACCATAAATTAAAATATACTAATAACACAAAACTTTATTTATTATTAATTATTGAGGTCATCCCAATTCAAGATTTATCGTACTAGATTATATTTAATAGCAACATAAAACAATACACGTAACAATTACTACATATATCGATATGATCCATGAAAAATATGCATGTTCGTCATGGATCCACAAAATTCACTTAACAATTAATTAAAGAACGTCAAGGATCGTAACCATAAACATGACATAACAATTAATCATGCAATAAACCTTTTAAAATCTAACATGTAAATGTATCTTAGGAGACTTACAATAAAAATCATTAAAAAATCGACCATCTTGGTCGATTTAGGGTAAAACCCTAATTTTTTTTTAATTTTTATAAACCATAAACACATGTAATTAACAATAATACAATATTAGTTATAGATTTTAGGTTTCGTTAATTATTACATGTTAACCTGGCTCTGATACCACTGTTGATTTTTAGCATGCATAACAATTATAATCTAAATAAAACATCAAAGCACGTAATAGCGGAAGCGATAACAAATCATATAATTAACATGTATATAATTAACCGGGTCGGGTTACATATCTTTGGATTCTCGCGAGCACAAGAAAGCGTTTTGTTTTCTTTGTTCTTGATCAAATACCTTATTTAGGGTTTATGTGGATCTATTGATTAACTCCCTTATCCAAGTTTTGTTAATCGCTCCAATATTTAATCTATAGTGAGAACTTAAACCACTTTCTAGTACACAATTTGATAGGAAACAATTTAACAAAAGGATAGTTGAAAACAAGAAAACGTTTCTAGGCTTGAAGTCGATCGAACAAAAATCCTTTGGGAATGATCCTTTTCCGATCGATCAACAAGGAAGAACAAAGAGAATTTTAAGGATCTTTTATGTGTACAAAACTTATTATCTTTTGATCCTTTAATTCCTTTGTTTTATTTAGGCTAACTTAAACTTAGAGCTCAGTCAGTTCTATTGGTATAGAAACAAATCTTTTTCTTTTCTTTTCCCCTTGCCTATATCCGGCCAATACCCCCTTTATGGGGTATTCCGAAACCTTCTCGACTTCCTTTTTACAAAGTTAATCCTTCCCTTTATTCGTTAGTCATTTACAGTTAAATACTTAACGATAGTTAAACGTTTTCGTGTATTTAATAAATATATTACATTTAATATAATTATTAATTTGTTAACTTTTTACGTATTGTGTGCAATCCCGTGGTCTCGAGTTCGATCCTAACACACGACTATTAATTTATCGTCCATATACTAACATGTTGCATTCTGAAAAACGCGTTGTGCATCTTCTATGCTACCACATTTACTATAAGCATCTATGACAGCATTTTCTATGAATTTATCAGCACTAATCGCGATTTTGAGCGATGGGTATCGTGGCGTGGAGATGCGTCAAAATGATCTTTGGCGCCGCGGTGTTTTAAGCTAAATCTTATCGAGCATGATTAGCAACACAACATCAGCATCAACAATAAAATTAGTTTATTATAGTTTGATTGTTTTTTGAATTTCATATGTTTTTTTATTTATGTATTGTAATTTGAATTTTTATTTAAATGAATAAAATGTAGTTTGTTTGAAATAATAAAAAGGAAAAAATCGCATGTGACTTGGAATCGGCTAAATGCTTTCATTCATGTTTGATTAATTATAGTTGTTGTTAAAGTTTATGCATTTAAGTATAAAGTTATAATATTGTAATATTATTTCTATACTTGTTAAAGCATGGGTGTGGTGAGCAAGTAGCTCGCCGAATCCTAGGTGGCAAGTCACTTGGCTCCGCCGAGTGCTCGTCACCACACCGCCTGAGCTCGTCGTTGGTGGGTTCGCCGTGTAGACGATAAAGAAAAAAACAAAAAAGAAATAAACTTGGCCCAAATGGATAAGTTGTAGTGATATTCACATGGAGGAATATCACTACAGAGTTTTTGTTTTCTTTGAATGCCAACCGAGTCCAAACTCAGATATCATACACAGAATGTTTTGTAGTTTTAAATACCATAAATAATACTAAAAACAAAAAGAGGATATTTTTTTCTATTAATAAAATGTATCTAATTACAACAATAGTGTAAAATTTAATCCATAGGGCCCGTTTGGTTCGTAGAATGTTTTTTCAGGAAATTGGGATTTATCAAGGATTGAGAATCTTAAAGAATTGGAATGCCAAAATTCAAAATATGTCATGTGTTTGGTTAGAAGAAAGAAATGAAATTCCATGCCAGATTTCTGTTTGGTTTACAAAATTCAAAATATGTCATGTGTTTCGTACATTATTAAAAAAAAATTGTTTTAAATTTTATTCTTACGTTATTTTAAAAAAGATTTACTTTTTAAAAAAACTTTACGTTATAAAAGTTTTAAAAAAATTTAAAAGTTTAAAAAAGTAAAAGCTTAAACATTCCTTATACCAAGGAATTAAACATTCCAATTCCATCCGTTTTTCAACAAAACACGATTTGAAATTTGAATCTAATTCTAATTTCTTAAGAATCCTGAAGAATCCTTGAACCAAACGGGCCCTAAGTTTTTTTTATTGAAAACATATTTTTAAAAAGATACTTTTTTTGCACTAAAATAGTGCAAATTTTTAGTGCATGAATTGTAGTATTTGTAGATGCTGCGAGTGAGAGGGTATTTAAAAATGTTATGTTAAAATGATTTAGCACAGTAAAACTCAAATGACCTATTTAATCTTACAACATGCTTACTTATCATGATTGTTGGTCATGATATATTCTTGTTTTATTTATTTATTTAATTTATTTTAGTTTTGGGAAAATTTTGTGTTGTCAAAGTGCCGAGTTGTAATTTATTTTCAATATACCTAGACTATGTTACATAACAATTAATTCAAATTCATATACATTATTTTACCGTGTATATCTTTAAACACTAGCATAGATTATCTCATTATCCTATCAGATTTAAAGTTTATTAGCTTTAAAAGAAAATAGTTCAATTTAATTTTCATCCCCTATGTAACTAAACACTGTGAGAGTCAAACAGAAGGTGCATCTGAGTCAACAAAAAAGTAAAAATAGCCCATTTGGTTGATGGGTTTTACTTTAGCTTTTGAATGCCAAAGATAAAAAAACATGTTTATTTTAAAGATTTGGTTTCAAAAAGTGAGTCAATCACACATAATAAATGCACTTATGTAATATGTAAAATGTAAATCCCTACCATCTTGGTGGGTTTTTTTAGATTTAAAGGAATGTGTTGGCCCAATTTTTTTCATCTCTCTTTGTCTCTCATCTTTATACACTTAAAAAAAAAATATACTAAAACTAAAAACATAAATATATATAAACTCATTAAACAATTATTTAATATTTTAAATATATATTTTCTTTCTCTTACATTAAACCCAAATCTAAATCCTAAATTAAATTCAAATTCAAATCCAAATCTTAAACCCACCATGTCTGATCTCGCGTTCGAACCGAAGACCTCTAGTGTAATCTATTTGAAAATGTATTACACAAGTTAGTATGCTCACGCTCCGCTGCGGGGCACGCTGCGGAGCGCGAGATTTTACGTTAATTATTCGCAACTAACGGTAACCAACGAAAGAATAGTTAATACAGTCACAAAATAGTGTTGGTAATTGCTCGATATAATTTTATCCTAAATAAATACATCACTCAAGTTGCAAAATCTATAGAAAAATTAAAATAACTGGGTCGATCGGCGGGTTCCGGCCGGCTGAGTCAGCTTTTTCCGGCGGGCTGACCCGGGTCCAGGGTTCACCCGCGCCTAGCAAAAACATCCAAAAAGAAAGGAATTTAAATTTTTTTTTAGAAAAAGTGAAAATTTTGTGCTAATGAAAGTATCAAAGTGAAAAATTTTGACTGCTTAATGTAATTGTCACGACCATACTTTTAGATGTTAACTCCTTGCTAATATAGATACTAGTTTCAAACCTTTAAAACAAAAAAGTAAAATAAAGTAACTCTCAATATCGTCTTTCACAGGTTATGGGTCTCAATATCGTCTTTCACGGTGTATGAGGGAGGTTGAGACGTACACAGAAGGTAGAGAGGATGCTTCCGGTTTTACCAAAAGTAGAAAATGACCTCCGATCTTTCAAAGAGTAAAGATGTTTAAGCGAATTTAGAATTGCTAGGTAATGAATTTCAATTTCCTTCAAGCTATTCCATACCCAATTATTTGGGGTTAACTCTTAAAAAATCTCATGTTTATAAAAAAAAAATGTTTCATGCCAAATTACCGTTTAGTTCCATCTCGCGCATATCCAACAAAAATTTTTGTAATGAAAATTTAAACCCAACAAAAAGTACTTATACACAATTTTGATAAGCACACAAATTTAGTCATCAAACATAGCAAACTCAAAAATAACATAATTATCCAAATGAAAAGGTCTAGTGATACTTCATCTCAATAAAATATTAACGAACATTTTATTCTTACTTTATAAAAAGTAAACAATCAAAATGATATTTTTTATGTGTCAAAAGTCAAAACCAATGTCCATTTTTTTATAATGGATTGATTTTTATGTTTCGACACTCGCAATAATATTTAAAAAATATAATCAATTGGGGTAGTTCAGTTGGCCATCAAGGCTAACTTTAGGAAGATCTCAAGTTCGAGTATCACCATGGACATTCAGGGACGAAAATAAAAAGAAACAAGAGTGGGGTTATCCCTTAAAACAAAAGTTCGAAAACTTGCATACTGTCCAATTTAATATCACTGTGGGCTCGAATCATTAACTTGCCGTTAAAAAAAAAATTATTTAAAAAATGATAATTACTTGTTGGACATTATCTTCTACTCTTCTAGTACTCGAGTATCTTTCGCCCATACGTAACGTTGAGAATTACAGATGTCATCTTTTACTTGCGCTACATCATTTTAGTACATCAGATGTTGAAAATTTTGTTTATTACATATTTATCAGCAAAATATTGTCTTATTTTAAACAATATATTTTCTACGTATATCTTTAGGATCCGTTTGGTTCGTAGATGGGTTTTGGATTAGGATTTAGATTTAGATTTAAATTTGGTTTATGATTAGGATTTAGATTTGATGTAGGAGAGAGAAAATAATATTTAAAGATATATTATAAATTAAAAATAAAATTAAAATTGAATTAATTATATAAAAATAATAATAAATATAAATGAGTGGGTGAAGTTTCATCTAGGCCCACAAAATTAAGATTTAATGAGAAAAGGAGGCTATGTAGCCGGGTTTTGAGAATGGGTGAATATATACTCTTGAGCCCAAAGCAAATAGTGACACACCCTTTACCAAACAACATTTTTTAATATTCTATCCCAATCCCCCTTTAAATCAGGCCAACCAAACGAGCCCTTAATATAAACTTACGTTTACAGTTTGACCACAACTGACAAGTGAAAAGACTTTGAAGTCAAAGTGTGATGACTTTTGGGTTATGTTTGTGTGGCTATCTCATTTTTGTGCTTATGCAACAACTAGGTTTTTAAAAGGCACGTCATGACGTTATTAAAGCTTCGCAAAGATGCGAAGCGTGATCTTCACGCTACGTAATAAACCAAGATGTATGCTTAAAACTTGGCGTGAGATGAAAAGTGAAAAAACGTGATAAGACGCGATAAGACTTGATGCGTGGAAGCTTTTTTGAATTCAATTTCGATAAAAGTCGTTTTTATATAGAAATAAAAAAGAGTATATGCAAATATAGTTTCTTTACTTTATTCCTTTTGTATGACATCTTTTGTAAACTCAATATATTTGAAATAGAGTTAATTGCATAAATGGTCTCTGTGATCTGTCGGGTTTAACGGAAATAGTCTATATACTTTATTTTCTCCGGATACTCTCCCTGTGGTTTCGACCCGTATCGGGTTTGGTCACTTGACCAATATTTCCGTTAGTTTGACCGTTAAATGAGGGATCATTTCTGTTAAACCCGGCAGACCATAGGGACCATTTAATCATGCATTTAATGGTTAAACTAACATAAATATTGGTCAAGGGACCAAACCTGATATTGGTTGTAACCACAGGGAGAGGATCCGGGAAATAAAAGGTATGTGGACTATTTTCGTTAAACCCGGCAAACCACAGGGACCATTTATGCAATTAACTCTTTGAATTATGATATAAATATATAAATTTACAAATATTTTCATATTTTGTGCGGCTTTTAAAAAAACGTAATGACTCGTCATAGCTTGTAAAACGTGAGGCTTGGTCATGACACCAGTTAACGTATGTGACTATTATTCCTGACACTAAATTCACATGCAGCATAAGTTTCACCCCTAAGAGGGCACGGTGTCATAACGCCCCAACCGGCGTTATGCCCACGTGGCAACGCCGTTGGTGGCATTATGATACTGGAATGTGAAAGATGACCACGGCGTTGAGCCTCACGTTGCTGCACCAACGCCATAACACACCATTTTTTTCTCTTAAAAAATGAGTGTTTGTGTAGTATTTTAGAGTGTGTGTGTGTGTTGATTAGTGTGTGTGGGTTGATCGAGTGTATGTGTGTGTTTTTTGTGTGTGAAGAGTTTCACAGAGATAGGGATGAAGAAGAAAGAGAGATAGGTAGAAGATAAGAAATAGGTGGCTCTAAAACTTTTTTTTTTTTAATTTTTTGTTTTTATTTTTTTAATTTATTATAATTTGTAATTATAGTAAATGATTAAATATTTAATTTGTTTTAAAAAATAGAAAAAAGAAAAATGGTGAGTCCCAAAAAGGTGGTGTTATGAGGTGTTATAATTAAAAAGGTATTTTTATGTGTTGGTGTTAAAATGTTAAAGTTGATGTGGCGCTAAGGTGGCAGCATTTTTTCAGTGTTATGAAACCTTATGCTCTAAGAATAGATATGCACAAAGATTGCTAAGTGGATTTCTTTTTTCTAGATGAAGTGCCTTCTTTTTATTATTATGAAGTATTCGTTGTTACCCCCATAGTTAAAAAATCTTTTGTTACCCACATAGTTAAAAAAATCTTTTTTGCTTGGTTTGTCTTTTTGAAATCTTTGCTTGCATACAATTTTACTATAATCAAATAAAACTTGCAAATAAAAATAGCAAAAACATCAAATGGATTTCGTTTAGATTTAAACGAGTAGGAATATACTCATGCATTACGACGGGGCTGCTTTTGGTGCGGTTTGTGTAAGACCAATAATGCGAAGACATGACCTTTATTTATCACGAACGTATGTGTAATACACAAACGCGAGCAGAACTTTTTGTTTATTTTTTCTCAAACTTGATTGCAATTATAATATGTAACATCAGAAACTATATCATTCCATGATTTTATTATAGTGGATTTTAAAATTTCAAACTCTTTATATTGTTACATGAGACTCTAATATAAACAACACATAAGTGTCCATTCAAATGTTTCATTTTCGGCACACCCGTCAAACAGATTGTATAAGGCGCTCATAAATCTGCAAAGTAATGTAAAACAAATAAGTGTTGAAGCAATATATGCAAACAGAATTTTGAATGACAATATATGAGTCGAAAAAGTAAAATTCTCATACCACCGTTTATATCTCCATACTTCTTTGCAACAACACATGCCGCAAGGCCACATATCTACGTTGTATATCTTGAAAGTCTTATTCACCACGTTTTCATTCGCAATTGCATCTGATATTTGCAAGTAAAAGGGAACCGAGCAAGTGAAGCTAAGGGAAAGAATACATATAAATCAGCAAACAGTGAACGTCGATAACTCATATCAGGAAGAGAATCGTTGTATGTCTAAAATGGCTAGTCGAATTGGCACCAAGGTTCTTTAAGGTGCCAGATACTGCTAAAATGAGCAAGCGTAAAACACAAGAAAGGAATGAGCCTCTTTATGATAGCTACTAACTACAATTAGCCCACTTAGTGGAGGCTCAGCAAATGTCTTTATGTTCTATTGCTACTATTGCTATTTTAGGGTAAATTTGTAGACGATAATTAAAAGAATTATTTACATATTACAGTGTGCTAACTATCTACAACTCTGCAAGACAGTGCAGGTTTGGTTGTGTAAACCTAATGATTTCCACATATGAGATTCGGGCATTCATTCCAACTCCATACAAAACTAAACGAGAGCCCGGGTTTGAACCAGGGACCTCTAGGATTATGGATGCTAATGTGAAGAAACATGTATATGAATATTCTGTATGAAAGTATTTTGGCAACATTTATAAAACACTATCATGATTTATCTGCTCATAACCTAATTTTGATAGTAATGCTTGTATCATTACTATGATTGTGAGTAATAAGTATATATCATTGCACGAGAAGCAAAAGCTGAAAGTGAAAGAAAAACTTGACAACAAAGAGAAGCTGATGGAGTACAACGATCTATTTGACTTGACACTAAGCATGATTACAAAATTTGGGCGAACACCTCAAACCTAAGAAGCCGACCCGCATACATTATAATATTCATATGCTATTGAGTAAGAACAATGACGAGTGTGTTTAAGATTATCTCATCTCCTATATGAGAATTCACATGTTTAGCAATAATACGTAACATGTATAATGATATGTGTCCAAGTAAGTTATTTACTTATCTGCAAGTAAATCATTTAATTGTAGTATTCACACGTAAATTGTCATTTTTTCTTTTTTTTTCAAACAAGATACAAAAAAGTTAATGGGGTCCAATATTCGCTCACATGTTAAATGAATGGCACAACAACCTAATTATACTTTTCACCTAAATCATTAATGGAATAATAACATCTATACTATTTGCAAAAATGCAATATCAGTGTAGCCCAGTTTTCATGTTATGTTTATTGCAAATAACATTTTCTATTTCCATTCATTATTCGTCAACATCCCATAATGATTTTAACTACCCAATTTACTTTAAGTACTTTTGAATAAACTGTTGAACAACCACCTCATTTACATTATCATCGCTTTATCTTTGTAAAGTTTTCAAATTATTTGAAACTAAAAACATCAAAAACAATTCATAGCAAAGCAAAATAAACATAAAGATAGTCTTTCACCAATCAACCTACTACCATTTATTGTTTTCATTTTCAAATTATTGAGAATTACATAAATCGTCCTTGTGGTTTGCCGGATCTAACAGATTTGGTCTCTGTGCTTTTTTTTCATCGGGTTTGGTCCTTGTGGTTTTGATCTTTTGCGGTTTGGTCCCTTGGAAAAACTAAAAAAATGTTAGTCAAAGGACCAAACCCGATAAAAAAAAAGCACAGAACAATGAATGAAGATATGTAATAATTTCTTTCTTTGTTTTAGTATATATTTATTTAGTTTTAATTTATTTGAACCATGGCAGGAATATGGAGGACCAGGAGGTGCCGCAAAAACGTCATCATCTTCTTCTTCTGGTAGAAGAAGAAAAAGATGAAGAAATAAAAAGACAGAAATTAACTCCGTTTTCTGACCTAAACGATCACCAGCTGTGAGTAACTTAAGTTTATAATTAGAAGGTCTTTGGGGTTTTCTTTAATGGTGTGTTCTCGAGTTCTTTCATTTAGAAAAAGTGAAGAAATTTTAGGAGGAATCATTTTTGATGTAGTGAAAATAAACGAGATAACAAATTAAATATGTTGATTCCCATGAATACTAGAAACATTCTTCCAACTATCGTTGATTCAAAAGAATACCGATTATTAAGAGAATCTTAGCAAACCGCCAACAACAAAGCAAAAGCTTTTATTATCAAAACTCAAAGATATCATAATACAAAGAAAAGACCCAATATTAATAGAAAAACTAGAGACCTTTCCTTTTTCCTAAATTTATAACTGATTAGAAATTAAATACTTTTCTAATCATAATTTATTGTCAAACTTAAATAAAATTAAAGGAAGTTAATGTCTTGCTTTGACTATGCGTTTTGAGTTTGACTAGAAGTTGAAACCGCATCATTCTCCCCCACTTAAAAAAACTCGTCCTCGAGTTTGCCTTACTCGTCCCTTGTACTCGTAGCATCCAAATTTGTATCACTTGCATCAAATTCATTTTCTTTATAATGACTCGACCTCAAACCTTGATCATCTTAAAACCGAACTTATCGACCATGAGTGCACCTTTCAAATACCATTTTTGATATTTTTTACGAATCAAAAATTTAAATGAACTTCGGCTAACCTTGATAATAATATTTTTTCCAAACGACATCAACTCATGTGATTTTGTATTGATGTCTTCCTCAAAATCAACATTTAAATTAGTTTGGATCATTAAAGAATAAAGATCATTAGCCACAACTACGACGTCTTCGATGTTGTCTTCTTCCTTACCAAATCATCATTTCCTGACAAGTCCTTCCTCTTTTTCAATGACATCTTCAATATCGGTATCATAAACTGGCATCGATTCTTCTACACGCAAAACAACACCAAAAAATGACACATTATTTCCATCCTTTTGAAAATTTGGATAATTGTCAGCAAATCTTTTCCCAACATCTCCACTCACAATCTAGTCTTCATATTGATCATCATCAAATACTGGAGGTCCTTTATAGTCGTCACCCGCCACACCATAATCTCTTCATTCATCAGAAGATGAACCATCACCCTCAAAGAACATATGATATTCTGACTCTCCGCCTTCACTTCTCTTTGGAGACATCTAAATCAGGAACTTCGGCTCTTGATACCAACTGATGTAGTGAAAAATAAACGAGATAACAAATTGAATCTGTTGATTCTAATGAATACCAGAAACAATCTTCCAACTATCATTAATTCAAAAGAATACCAATAATCAGGCAACTCCAATAATCATTGATTCAAAAGAATACCGATTATTAAGAGAATCTTAGCAAACCGCCAAGAACAAAGCAAAAGCTTTTATTATCAAAACTCAAAAATATCTTAATACAAAGAAAAAACCTAATATTAATAGGAAAACTAGAGACTTTTCCTTTTCCCTAAATTTATAACTAATTAGAAATTGAATACTTTCTTAATCATAATTTATTGTTAAACTTAAATAAAATTAAAGAAAGTTAATGTCTTGCTTTGACTATGCGTTTTGAGTTTGACTAAAAGTTAAAACCGCATCAATTTTACTTCAAAATCAACATAGTGATATGACTTTTTTTGTTTTACTTCATTTTCTTTACTTTCTTCCTTAAGTAATTTTGATAGTAAGTGGACGACCTGTTGTTGTTTAATTGCCAAGGGTTTAGCATTCCTACTTTTTGTAAATACTCTATATCAAAACGCTACTTCTAGTAGCAAGCATTTAGCGTTTCCACTTACTAATTATGTTCGCCAAGCATACCCTAAACTTAAATTTGAAGAATTTCGTAATGATAAATATATATATTTTACTTTGATGATAGAGAAACAAACCTGTTTTGCATAATCAATACTCCTAAGTGTAATTCCATTGTGCTATAGCACTAGAATAGCGATATACTTGTTTTCATCATCATTAGACACTTAGTCAAATTAGAATTATCATTCATTGTTCGAAACCAATCATAATTCTATGCGTCCCATAACTCAATAATCTGTAACACTCTTTTTCATAGCTTCACTAAATCTATTATCAAATATTAGTTAGTGGCCTTACAAAATACGTAAAGTTTATAAGAGCATCATAAAAAAACGTAGTATTTTATGAAATTGTAAAAAGAGGGCTAGGCGGCCGCCTAGGCGCTTGGCATACACCGCCTCGATTTATGGCTTGGCGGCCAAAATAGGTGGAAAATTCAAAAGGCATTCAACATCCGCCTAGGCGGCCTACGAAAGTCAACAAAAAGTTAACGTTTTCTTAACTAAAAATTAGGGGTTTTTTTTCCGATACACTGTACCCATATTTATTTTAAGTGGCAAAATGAATAATTAGTTTCGCATATGGGGTGTTTGTTTCAACTTATATAGTGGCCTTATGGCTTATTTAGTTTTGGGCTTATGTTTCACAACCTCACTTTTTCTGGTTTATTTTGAAACTATCTGGTGTATATAAGTTTATTACGTCATTTTAAACTTATATATGCCGAAAAGTTTGAAAATAAGCCAAAAAATGAGCTTATGAAACATAAGCCCAAAACCTTCCTACACTCGGTTGACATCATTTATAAGCTAACTGTAGAACTCACTTCAAAAAGCTAGTTTGAAGGAGGAGGGAATACCTAGACATTATAAATCATCGGCCAATCCCATACTTGGCCGACGTAGGATCATATTGACCACATACTGGTCCCCATATTGACCAGTTGCTTGATACAAAATCCCCCCATTCCATGATATAATGTATTGGGCAGCTTGTTTCTTAATGAACTCAAAAATCTTAGCTGCCTTAGGGGTAAGTGGACCAGTACTCTTGCTAATTACCTGCTGGACTATGACAATCCTTTTCATAAGATATTCTCTTATGAACTCCAAGCAGGTAATGATAGGCTTGTCCCTTCCATCCAATAATCGTCTGTTTAACACCTCACACATATTGTTCAAAAGAACATCACAGTGAGGTCTTGCTTCAATTAAAATATATCAAGTTAATCCATATAATTGTTGCAATGAGTTCAAAAGATTATCAAAGTAATGTCTTACCAGAAAAGTGAAACTTTGCCCAATGCTGAGGTGTAATGTCTTTTAACCAATCATAAATATCCTTATTTGCTTGCTTGAGTTCTTCCATGACTCTATTAAAGTGGGACACAGTGGTAGCAGTAGCACATCTTTATAATAGTTCCTTAAATAGCTTTCCTCTCCACTGTAACTTTATGTTATCATAGATATGCTTCAAGCAGTACCTATGTTCAGCAGCTAGGAATGTCTCTGCCAATGCTGGTATAATCTCCTAATTGGAATGAAATGAGTTAAGTACTTGTACATAGCAAAATATTTAAGTATGTTTTATATCAATATCAAAACAGTTAAGTATGTTTACCTTTTGTCTGTCTGTAACAAATTTGAAGTTTGAGTTTCTGAACAACTCTAAGTCATCTCCAAGGCAATTAAGAAACCATAGCCATAATTATTTTGTTTCATATTCAACAACTGCATAAGCCAAAGGGTATATACCATTATTTGAATCCACTCCTACAGCTGTTAAGATCTGCATAGGAAATGGTCCAGACATGAAGCATGTTATAATCAAATAATCTTGGATTCGGTGGTCTAGGTGAATCAAACCATTTGAAACTAGTCATGATTCTAGAGAGAGAGACAGTAGAGGGAGAGAATGTAAAAGTGTGTGTGTTTTATTAAAATGAAATAAAAGTTTACAAAGTCTCAACCCCTTCATAGAAGCTATGGAGGGGTATTTATAGCCCATACTTAACTAAACTATGCACTATTGGCTAATCTAGTCCCTGCGTATGAACTATATAAACAATACGGTAATTTCGTAATATCACATAAAATGAAATCCTAACAATCTTCCCCCATGGGACGATATACGGAATTACTTACAATATTTTTCTAACAAGTACATAATGATTAAGAACATGAGCTTCCACGAAGCTTCTAATGCTGATGATGTCGTCAATGGCCTTTGACTTCAAGTCTGCACTCCATCATGAATCATTTTTGTAGTACCTTGTAGGAGAAATACTGTAATAGGCACGAGCTAAGTAACCCATACACTTCTGATTAAGGAGAAGGTTCTGAATTAGCTTCCACCTAATTCATGCCACATATTCAATGTTTAGAAGCTTTCAAAGCTTCCCCCTAAACAAGCAATCCTCTCTCGAGCAGTTTCAAAGCTTTCTTTCAAGCTTAGAATAATTAAGTGCACAGCGGAATTAGTAGCAAGCCACATCAAATATTGCTTCTTTGATAATAAGCTTAGTGATTAACAGTTTGGGGAAACACTGACTAGATCAACAACATATCTTCTCACACTTGAATAATTCTTCTCACATTTCTTCCCCCTGGAAGCTCAAGTAATGCATACCAAAAGTATCGAGATATCTCTTCCCCCATATGGATGAAGAGATGCAACCAGTCTAATTGTATAAAGCCCAAAGACTCAAAGAACACACTATATTCCATTCATGAAGTCAAAAAATGTAACACCAAAGTAACAAGTTGAAGCACTAATCATCTCTGCGGACTAACCTCCGGCATATACTATAAAGCCCGATCACGTGTACTCGTTGTGCATTCAAATGTATTTCTCCTTCCCCCTTGATGGTTTTGATACCTCATAACCAACAACACATTGTACGCACATATATTTGAAATCTTGTGAGAAGAATAATATTAACCCAAATGAATCTTGTGAGAATCAACTGCTGATCAAATCTCTACTCATTAACTCTCTCTGACTATCTTTACCACCTTTGATGTAGGCTATTTGAAATGACCACTGATGGAGTAAACTCGATATAACATACTTGAAACTAAAGTAGAATTCCTCGTTCTTGTGACTTAAGATTGCACTAATGTTAAAAGAACGGTGTAGAGAATTTATGCTCCAAGCAAATCTCTAAGTACTCAATACTTTCCCAAAGTATGAGACATTCATCACCTCTTGTGATTATCCACATCGTCTTTTGCGTGTGACACTGAGTACTACAACGTAACTCCTTTAAGTGATAGATATCCAGGTCTTCAACCATCCACCCCTTGACTGCTGGAAACTAGATAAACCAAGTCTTCAACTAAAATCTTAAGCACGAGCAAGTTATCATTGAAAGTCATGCATCCAACCATCCCCGACTTCAAGATAAAATAAGAACACGCCTTCGTAAAATCCAACTTCAGTCTCAAATAAGTGATACCCAATCGAATCCGTAGTCACTTAGAAAAATTAACTCCAAATCTAGCCATTTACAAATTAAATTTCATGATTTTTTATTAAAACTCTATCCCGGTCTCGTCTCTTAAACAAATTAATTGTCACTTTGTCATTGTAATCCAAATCTTTAGTCGTTTGTCGTTTTAGTGAATCTTATTCGGATCGTTTTTAGTGTTATGTATCATGTTTGTTGTGTTGTTGTTCGTGAATTTGTTAAACTAGGATAAGTGTTGTTTTGAATTGTCGTCAACGGATAAACATCGTCTAGTCTAAACTTGTCATTATAGTATTTTTATATTCCCGGCTTATAAATATTTAGCCTAAAACTAAATATTTTCGGATTATAAATCAATCCCAGCCAATCATCAATAGGCCTTGGTCCAGTTGGATTTTTATGCACCAGCCCAGCCCATTGAAAACTTGCCCAAAAAATGCATTCAAAATGTCCATGGCCCAAGTTTTGTAATGATCCAACAGCCAAAGTATCATACTACCCGGTCCAACACCTCCGTTATAATTAGGGTATGTCAAACCCTAATCACTCACACATATCAAACGCAGACACAACCATCTCTCCCAAAAAAAGAATTAGCCGATCTCTTCCATCCATTCCATCTGATCCATCTCATGATTAAAAAAATCACAACTCTACAAACCAAAGACTCCAACATACATCCTTTTTCTCTGATAAGTCGAACGTTATAAGGACAAAAGAGAAGTGCTTCAAGATTATTTTAATGTGGTCTCAGGTAGGTGTATGTGTTGGTTTTGTATCTTTGAACGAATCAAAGAGAGAGAATAACATTATTGTTATGACTCTTTCTTTAATTTCGAAAATAAAAGAAAGAAGCCATATGCTTCATACTGATCGATGAGGATTTTCTTTCGTGTTTTGATCTTTCAAAGGTCTTGACATTAATTGTTAAGCACGAAAGGAACAAATCTGAGATCTTTTGACATTTAAATATCGAGTCTTGTGGTGTTTGATTGGAGATAGAGATGGTGAATAATAATTATGATGAGGGGATTAGGTAGATTTGTGGATTTGGCTGTGGATATTGTGATGATGATGATGTAAGGCTGTTGTTGTTGATGTAGCTGTGATGATTGATATTGTTGTATTATTGTTGATGTTATTGTGGGTTTATGTTGTTGATATGGTTGGCTGAGTATTCTCTTTTTCATCTACATTTCTGTCTGACTTCTTGACTCATTTGAGTTAACTCGGGTTGGTTCTTGGTAGCAAAACGCAACCAAAGTAAAACCCAGCAAAACGCAACCTGTCTTGGTGGCAAAACGTAAGGTTTCAAAAATGTTGGCAGCATGTTGTTTCTATATTCTTTATATTGGGTCTTCAATCAGGCAAAACGCAACCAACCTATCAAAACGCAATAGCAAAATGAAATAGCAAAACGCAATCCATTGAGAACCAAAACGAAACCTGCAAATCGCAGTTGACCACACCAAAACGCAGTTGACCAGTCACTTGGGTTGACCAGTCAAAACGCAACCTGTACTTTTAGTACTTTTTTCCTTGAATTGTGGATCTGGTTTTGTTCTCTTTCACCAAAACGCAACCAAGATCAATATAAACCCATATCAGTTTCTTGTCATTTAAGCACCCAAAAAAATTAACAGATTTGAACCAAAAAATAACAACAACAAAACTATGAATGAACAATAACTTGCACCCCTAAATGAACAGTAATGAACAGTATTCGGACAACAAACACATGAACAAAAATGACAGATTTGATACACGAGACAAACCGGACACGAAATGTAACTGACCCAAGATTGAACCGAGGCTCTGATGCCAATTGTTAGAATCAAATAATCTTGGATCCGGTGGTCTAGGTGAATCAAACCATATGAAACTAGTCATGATTCTAGAGAGAGGGAGAGAATGTAAAAGTGTGTGTGTTTTATTAAAATGAAATGAAAGTTTACAAAGTCTCAACCCCTCCATGGAAGCTATAGAGGGGTATTTATAGCCCACACTTAACTAAACTATGCACTATTGGCTAATCTAGTCCCTGCGTATGAACTATATAAACAATACGGTAATTCCGTAATATCGTCACATAAAATGAAATCCTAACAAAGCACCTATCCAGGCCTAAGAGATCTCTTTGACCAGATTTGAGCCCAAACTTCAAGGCACCCAAACACACATAAATTCTTTTGAACTTTCTTGTTGGACTATCAGGTTCATAGTTCCTCTCAACATCAATTTTGACTATTGTATCTGGGTTCCTTTCTTTCGAATCTAACACATACTGTCTCAGCTTAAAATACTGTGTTGTGTGGTCATCAATCATCTTCTCTTATGCCATTTGTTTTGCCCTAAACACTTTTTATTTTGAAACCCCTATCTCATACTTCTTTTGTATTTGATCCTTTAGAGCTATTAGTGGTATCTTAGGGTTTGCTCAATCTCTCTGGCTAGAAATGAAGCTGTGAACTTTCTAACATTTCTAGATTTAAGACAAGTATGGGTGTCTCTAAAAACCCTACAATACCATGTGTTTTCCCCCTTTGGTTTAACACAGTGCATTAACCAAGGACACTTTAATGTTTCAACCACTGGTTTACCCCCTTTCTTTGCCTTTTTCTTATTGGAATCTATCCCACTTGGTTGACTCTGAGATCCACTTGGGCCATCAGTTGGGCCTTTTATATTAGATACACTTTCACCACTTGGCCTGGTATTAGAAAAACAGGAACAAGACCTCTGCATTCGGCCCTAACCCTTTCCTTATCATTCTTAGTCAAATACAGTTCCCTCCTTCTTTCAACTAAGATCTTAGTCACCATGTCTTTGATCATTACCTTGTTAGGAAATGTTTGACTCACATTGAAGTTTTCAGTATATAAGTGACCATCTACAGGCTTGTGGCATTTACTTATTTTTCTCAAAGCTTTCTTTCTCTCAGCCTCATCATCATCATGATCAATATCACCATCAAATTCCTCAAGGTTACATTCCTTATACACAAATTGATCATTGTTTTCTACTTATGGCTGAGGCTCAGTAGAACTAACCCATTCTACACTAGGGTTAGTGTTCTTTTTAATCATTTCCATGTCAACATGAACATCATCAGTCCTATCCTTTATATCACATTCAAAGTCACTGTCTTCATTATCTTCACTCTCTTCAGTGTCATCACTCTCTTCATTGTCATCACTACCTTCAACATTTCTATGTGGACTACTTATATGCTCACTTGACTGTCCCTTTTGATGGTTGGTGTTTAGGTAAGAAAACAGGGGATCCAACTTTTCTACATTGTCATTGTCTATACCCTTACTTTCTTGTGTTCCTAAACCAGCATTGTCATTCTCTATACCCCTCCCTACATTTGCTCCTAAACCAGCATTCTCATTCTATATACCCTCACCTTCATTTGTTCCTAAACCAGCATTGTGATTCTCTAAAGCCTCACTTTCATGTGTCCCTAAACCAGCATTACTACTCTCTAAACCATCAATGACACTGTTATCCTCATGATCTAAATCTATAACTGATTTATCTAGAACACATTTATCAACGAGGTGCTCAATAAATAACTCAATTAACTTGAACTTATGCACATAGCTGAGCAATTCCAGTACATCAATATCTTTACTTAATGGTTTAAGTCCTTTATCTAGATCAATTGTAGTTTTTTTGTAAAGGATTTTAATGTTTGGATTCTCATAACCTAACTCCTTTAGCATACCTGATACTTCAATCACAGAGAACCCATTTGCATCAACATCATCAAACCAGTCTGCATTCCCACCTTTATATATACACCTTGGAGCCTTAGTTCTCTTTAGACCATATACATAACTGAATCCACCTCCATGATTGACTTTCAGAGAAAATAGATTAGGTTCATTCTCTGTAACAATCAATATCTTAACCTACATTGTTATAAATCAATACGAATACACAAGTAAATAAGAAATGATAAAAATCACTTACTATATTTCACGTATGGATTGAGTTTGTCAGCTTTAGGTCTCAACTTCCAATTCAATACCATTTTTGGGGAAGAACACTAGTAAATTAGTTTTGATTATATGTGTGATAATCTTTGAAGTAGTGGAGGTAGTTGGATGGTTAATGAAATGGCAGAGTATTAAATGAACGACTATATCAATGGTTATAGCGGAACGAGTACAAGACATATGTGTCCCTATCAATAATAGAGAAAGACAAGTTTGCCCTCACATTTGACAGGTCAAACTAACGTTTGGACCAAAGGTGTTACGGGTCGACCAAAAACGGACTGTATCCGTTACATTTTAAACTATTGAACCAAACCGTTAAACCGGGTAAACCATAAGGACAAAAAATGTAGTTAACTCAAAGATATAATAGCTGGCAAAAGGGATAAATAGCCCCCAAACTGAAAAAGAAGCCCTAAATTAAATTAAATTGAAAGAAAGAAAGATCGACAGCAAGAATGGTTGAAGAAGATATGTAATAATTTCTTTCTTTCTTTCTTTTAGTATGTAATGTTCAGGTTTAATATATGATTATTCCCTTCACCTTCTCCTATTAACGCTTGCTTATTTTTTCTTTAGTATCCTGATACAAAAACTAATTTTTTTTAATACCCAGATGATAAAAAGTAAAATTTGTTAATACCCAGATGGGAAAAAGTAAAAAAATTTAGTACCCAGATAAAAAAAACTGAATTTTTTTAATACCCAGATGGAAAAAAGTAAATTTTTTAGTATTTACTGTATTTAATTTATGATAGTTATTTGAACCATGGCAGGAATATGGAGGAGCCGCAAAAACGTCATCATCTTCTTCTTTTAACAGAAGAAGAAGAAAAAGATGAAATAAAAAGACAGAAATTAACTCCGTTTTCAGACCTAAACCATCACCAGCTGTCAGTAACTTTTATTTTTCAACTTTATTATTTAATAGGGGGTGTTTGTTTCAGCTTATGTAGTGGCTTACATAGTTTTGGGCTTATGTTTCATAACCTCACTTTTTGTGGCTTATTTTGAAATTTTCCGGCTTGTATAAGTTTGTTATGTCATTTTAAACTTACATATATGCCGAAAAGTTTGAAAATAAGCTAAAAAAATGAGCTTATGAAACATAACCCCAAAACCAAATAAGCCATAAGCTCACTATATAAGCCGAAACAAATACCCCATAATAGTAATGATTGAGAAATTGATATGCACCACTAGGATCACTTAAGACCGTGAGTGGATTGGCCAAGTACTTATGCGAATTGAGATAGAGAGAAAGAACAACTTGTAGCTTGATATCAATTTGATACGAACCTTCCCGCTCTTGGTTTGCATCGTTTATAAGCTAAGTGTAGAACTCACTCCAAAAAGCTAGCTTGAAGGAGGAGGGAACACCTAGACATTATAAATCATCGGCCAATCCCATACTTGGCCGACGTGGGATCGTAACAGAAATAAACATGTAACATGTTTTTTTTTTGCATAAGTACTAGAAACTGAAACCTAGTTAAACTTAAAACACAACAAGAGCGAGTTGATGTTCTGAACTTCTGATATACGTACTTGTTTTCATCATTATTTTACCCTTACCTTAGTCAAATTAGAATTATAGTAACCGAGAACCAACCCTTTGTGTAAAGTTTATAAACAAACGTAGCATCATTATATGTTGATTCCGAGATTTCCACTTGTCCCAAAAATAGTACATAAAGCTGATTAATATAACATAGGAGGAATTGTTCAAATATTTATTAATATTCTTCTTTTTGGTATCTGTCCTTCTACACTTGTGGCTATATATGTTTTGACTTGCTTATAGTTAGTTACTTGGTTTGTTTGTTTATGTTGATGATATATATACAGGACGGAATTATTTGGTGAAGCTCTTCGGTTCGAGTTGTGTAACGCTTTTCTTAACTATGACCATATTGTTGAAGAGCATAAGCTCTTTGGGACTATTCGAGTAGCAGCAGCTAATGGTATCTCACCAGATCCGCTGAATGCTTTTTCCGACATATTCAACCGTGAATTTAATAATCCTGTAGACGTCACGTGCGTTGGTTATCAATATCTATATGATATGCACTATTGTTCACTTCCAGTCTCCTCTACCTCCACCGTTCAGATCGCTGCCAAACTCTATGTTACCACTGACGAGGTTGATGACGTGGATAAATATCCTGAAGAAGATCATCATCAAAGAAAAGTGCAGAATAACGACGAGGTTGTTGATTTTGATTATGAGGATTTCAAGCGGATATGTGAGTTGTTTGATATTCGTGATGATAGCTATAATAATAATAAAACATCAAAACAACTGGGGCTTCAAACCAGCGGGGACGTGCAATACTTAGATAATCATGAAGCGTTTCAAGTTTGCGATGGCCGTGCGTTTATTAACTTCTTAGACAAACCCAATGGCGGTTGGGGCCGTAGTAATATTATAAAAGGCAGAGATGGCTCTTTAGAGCTGTATTACGTTGCATTAAAGTATGCAGTAGACGCAGATCTGGAAGTAAAATTTGATTCATCTTCTGAGAAATCAAAAGTTACTGGAAGGGTACTGGCTTATTATGGCGAAAATTTTGATTATGAAACTTTTTCCAATGATTATTATGTAGTTCTTTCTAAAACCAGTACTCCTGCTTTTGTTGAGCCTGGCAAAATAAACCTGATGCGATCTGTGTTGGCTGTACCAGCCCAGTGCTCCCTCATAATTGAGGCAGAATTATATGACTACACCTCTAGAGTTGAAATTTTGTCGGGCACTTATGAATTCCCTGTGCCACGTGATGGTCGCAGCTCCATTGGTTGTATTAATGGTACGGGTTGCTCCTTAAAACTGAGAGTGAACTGGAAGCTGCCATTTGAAAAAGCAAAATTCCCTTCCTCGCCTGTCTATTCTCTGGCCCCTTTCTCCTCAAACTCATCCGTCGATCGTCTGGTAATTTAAGCTCCATCCATATTGTCTGTATGTTTAAATTGCGGTTTAAGCTATCCCTTCCTCGTGCTAATTTAATCATATTTGTTACTGCAAAACTAGACTGAAAGAAGAAAATCTGGAGCCCATACAACATCAACCATGGCAGATTCTGATGTAAGTCTATTAACGTGTGACACACTTCAACTATAGATTCGGAAGCTTAATATATAAAAACTAGAGGAGGATGTGATAATAGTTAACAAGTGATTTTGTATGGTAATACAGGATGGTGATAAGAGATGGAGCCTTGAAGAAGAAATTGAAAAGGTATTTAACACGTCGCTGGAACGTACTTTCAATCTTAAAGAAGCAGGGTCTTGTAGTATTTCTACTTGCACCAAAGAGGACGATGGTGATTACCTATGGTATATATGTTCTTTCTCATACTTGTGCACTTTTACTTTCTTCGTTTTCTGAATGATGAGTACTAATCCAGAATAGTTTCATTTGGTAATAGCTCGAGTGTCTTGCACATATGGCCTCAACTAAGGGACACTTCGTATAAAGGACCGAAACATGCTGGACTGGTAATATTTTTTGTGAGTGGAAATATCATGGATTTTCAATATACTGCGTAGGTTTGTTTACTCTTTTTTTTATATATATATAGGCCGTCAAGGATGATATTGTGGGTTCTGAATATAAGGACATGATGGAAAGATGCGTCGTATGTGGTCCTGGTTTCGTGAAGTTTAAGTTATCTAGGAAATGGATAGCTAAGGTAATTTTATTTTCTTTTCAGATTGTTGTAAAACACACATTACAATTCTGACCTTATTTCTTGTCTACTTCAATATCGCCACTTTTCTTTTCTTTTTTTGAAGAGTATTCAGAAGATGCTAACGCATGGTATACACACATGGGCGCCAAAACTTTCTGTGAAAAAAGCAATTATATACTTTTTGTCACGAAATATAACCGAGGAAATGCATATGGGTCATTTACGACCCAATTTTATTGGAGAAGCGTTAGCTCGTATGCTGGAGTATTCTGGAGTCGTCGTGCTCAAAAAAGGAATCCGTGACCTTAATCAATTGGAGAATAAGGTACATGCAGTTGGTCATGCCCCGTGCATTATATAAAATATGAAATACGTAAAGCTGTTTGAATGTCAGTTAAATGTAGACCTCTTATTTTTGTTGTTTGAGTCTAATTTCATTTATATTCAGGGTAAAAGCTCTGATGATCCCATTAGAAAGACACTAGATTTATTTAGGGAAACGGGTTTGACTACTGTCAGTGATGGGGATGAGGCGGTATATCTCATAGCTTTGCGGTTAGTTTACTTGCTATAAATGTTGATTTTGTCAAAATATATCAATTGGCTAGTAGTAATACATTTTTTTGCTCTACTGTTTGCATATGTAGGCATGCACTTTATACGGAAAAAGCAGACGGGATATTGTATGTGACTGATGTACGGCAACGGGACTGTATTGGAATGTGCATCAGTGTAAGTAACTTTTATACCTTTCAAAAAAAGATGAAGAAATCGAATTGATTACTTATTAAGCTCAACAATCGCAGGCTGCTGTATGTGCACGGTGGTTAACAGAGGATCATTCTGATTACATTATAAGTCATGTAGGATTTGGTCATGTCCAATTTGATGACTTGGTTGGTTTGCTTGACGAAGCTAAAAGTCGCTGTAAAGCGCTCCTTGCGGAACAAGGTATACCAAGTATATTCATTATGGCTTTCAACCTGTTTAACCTGTTTCGATGGGTGATGCTGCTGAAGATTTAAAATGAATACATAAGCATTTTTTTAGCAGGCATGGCTGATGAGTGGACTGCTGAGGATCTTGACCATGCTGCTGAAGCACTTGAATATGGTGTTGTTAAGTAAGATTCCTGTGCTTTATCATAAATGTTACGACTATTGTACTTATTTATGTCTTACTTTTTGGTCAAGTTTCGTGCTTATTCATATTCTATGCTTGTGTTCTTAACAGGTATGCTGATTTGAAGAATGACAGATTGGCTAATTATGCATTTGATTTTGATCAGATGCTTAATAAAGAGGTATTCTCAACGCATCTCCATTGCAATGACTTTGTGACTTTTAAAAAAAAAAAGTATTTCAAAAAGCTTTTGCTGTAATGTAAACTGGCTACTAATAGTACAAATTCAATTAAAATTATATAAAGCAAAAATCTTGGGGAAGCTTTTAAGAAACTTTTTCTAATAATAAAAAGCTTTTACAAAAAGCTCCCATTGGGGATGCTTTTATGATGTTTTATCGGTTACTAGGGATGTTATGCAATTTTTTGTATTTTCTCGTTGATTTGAAATCTTTACATTGATCTTGTTTCTTATCTTCTCACATCGATTGATAAATAGGGAAATACTGCGGTATATATACAGTTTACACATGCTCGAATTTGTTCAATTATGAGGGGTTTTAGTGAAGACATCAAGAAGTTGAAGGTAAAGACATCACAGTTAATTTTAGTGTAAAGGTTTTAAAATTGAAGTGAAAAACATTTATGAAAAAGCAAGTTAAAAGAGCCGATTTTATATATCAAGTAGAATTTTATTGTTTGGGACAGGCTGAAGGGTTAGTATTGAAGAACGATGATGAACGTGAGTTGGGATTACATTTACTCCGGTTTACTGAGGTAAGATAATGATTGTTTAAATTTCTAGTATGCTCTAACCGTTCAAAATGAATTTATTAATACAAATGAATCTTAGGAATTTGTAAACTTGTGTGTGGACTGTTATTGTGCACTTGCAATATCCATAACACTAATTTCTTCATCTTAGTATTTTATTAAAATAACCAAAGAGTAAGTAAACATACAAGTCAGACTGAATTTGTCGGCCATCATTGTAATGACTCTAGGAATAGTCCCTTTTTTATAAAAAAATCAATGATGAGATCATTCTAGACACGAAAAGAAGGTTGACTGAAACGCAACGCTACATAGAAAGTCAACTAGTCAACCGATGAGTCCAAAATTGAGATACGAAATTGAATTTCTATGATTTGATCTTCTAACTTTTGAGACTCATGCGGCTCACACTTTCTTTAGGATTCTACTGTGTTTGAGTGATGTTAAAGATTACGTATAACATGGGTATTTGGAGAGGAGTGGGTGTGAAAATCTTGTAGGATCGAGTCATATGTCACCGTATCTCAGACTACGTCCATCTCACAATTTCATACGGTTCTTATAATTATCATAATAACATAGGTGTTACATTAGCATAGTTGTTGGGATTGAATACTTAGTAGTTATGGTTATGTAAATTATATTATTTCATTAATAATCTAACTTTCCTTTTTAGGTTCTCAGAGAGGTTTGCACAATTCTTGCGCCACATATCCTGTGTGAATACTTATATGTTTTATGCGTCAAGTTTAACAACTTAAATGTGTGCCAGGTATATTTACTTGCATAATCATTTATAATCCCCGTTTATCTTGAACCAAAGTTAATTTTCTTTAATGATTTTTGACACAACTTTGAAAGTTTTGGCAGAGTGGTGGGTCTACTAGTGAGGAGAGGAGCAGATTATCGTTGTGTGAGGCAGTTGAAGTGGTAGTGAGGAAATGCTTTGATCTTTTGGGAATCACTCCTATCAGTAAAATTTGAAGCGGACTGGAATCTGCCGTTTTAAGCTTAGCAGGTTGCCGAGCTTTGATCTTTGGAATCTGCCGATTTTTAGGGATTGTATCCATATTTCTCGGAATTGACATCCAATCATAATGATTCATAGATTACTTTGTAATAAAACTCATTCTCTTCGGAAATCTTTTATTGATATAAGAGTTTGAATCAAACGTAGAGAAAATTAACCCCTTAATGTATATGTTTAGCCACAAATTATTGACAAAAACAACCCATGACATTAATTCACACGAAAACAAAGCATGGGTACGTATTTACCTACAGTTTACTAACATAGAATTACACCCAAACAAAATGACGTGTAAGGCACAGCAAATTCACCCACGACAAATCTTTTAGACGAAATAATATACCCACAAATTACACGCTAAATAGACGGGTTTTCTTTTGTGTTAAGATGTTATAATACAATAAATATGGGTCGGGTATATTTGAAAAGAAAACCTCCAGATTTTAGTTAAAAAAATTGACTTTCCGTTGACCTTCATTGACCGACTAGCTACGCCTAGGCTGATGTTTAACCGCCTTTTGAATTTTCCGCCTAGTTTGTCCGATTTACCCTAAATTGACACGGTGTATGCCAGCCTAACGCCTAGGCGCTCGCCTAACCCGCTTTTTACAACACTAGTCATAACCACTCCTACCATCACCACCAAGACCACCACACTAAACCGTACAACAAACCACCACACCTTTAAAAGGTTATGTTACACCCCTTACAAGCTTCACTTTGGTTTGTGTTTATGGGCGTTTATAACAAATAGGCTTTCAAAACGAGGTTTGATTAGAACTGGTTATGGGTAGTGGCAGATGAATGTTAATTTGTGATCCATAAATCATAAACTAACATCCATCTGCCACCAACCCATCACCGATTCTGTGAGAGTTAGTTTGAAATGCTAAGTGAAAATGGTGGATCAAGAGGGTTAGTTCAAAAAAGATGTTTGTTTTAGAAAAGAAGAAGATGTTTGATTAACTCGAACAAAAATATGAAAAAAAAAAAAAAAAAAGTATATAGAGTATCTTAAGTGTTTATCTCATATTTTATAATATTTACTTATGAAGAATGGATATTTTATGAATAATATACATACGCGATCATAAAACCATGTATTTTATGCATAATGAGATTTAAATTGGTTTGTAGTCCACAATACATGAAGCATTTTTTGTCTTTGCCTTAAAATTTTTTTATATAATAAAAGAAGGGCAAATCGCAAAAAAAGGTATCCATCTTAGGTCCAATATCAATTAAAGGTACCCATTTTTTTTTCTTCTCAATTTAAGGTATACATCTTGTTTTTGGTTGCAATGTTAGGCAATTAACAAGTTTTCAAGTTAAATTTTTAACGATCGTTTATTTTATTATTACATCGTTAGTCCTTTATATTTTTTAACCAACAATTTAATTTTTTTTAAAAATTTATATTTTGTTAAAAAATTTTAATTTCGAAAAAAATCTTAATTTTTAAAAAAAAAATTAATTTCGAACAAAGATTTTTTCGAAATTAATTTTTTTTAAAACTAAATTTTAAAAAAAAAAAAATAAAAAAAACTTTAAAAAAATTATTTGGTTAAAATTTTTTTAAATTTTTTTTCAAAATTAAATTTTTTTCGAAATCAAAATTTTTTTCGAAATTATTATTTTTTTCAAAATTAAAATTTTTTTCGAAATTAACATTTTTTAATTTTTTTTTTGAAATTAATTTTTTTTTCGAAATTTAAATTATTTTTTTAAAAAAATTTTGGTTAAATTTTTTTTAGAATTTTTTTCGAAATTAACTTAAAAAAAATAATTAAATTGTTGGTTAAAAAATATAAAGGACTAACGATGCAATAATAAAATAATCGATCGTTAAAAATTTAACTTGAAAACTTGTTAATTGCCTAACATTGCAACCAAAAACAAGATGGATACCTTAAATTGAGAAAAAGAAAGATGGATACCTTTAATTGACATTGGACCTAAGATGGATACCTTTTTATGCGATTTACCCATAAAAGAATTACATTATTTCAGAGTTTTATATAAGATTAAATGTTATTAATAAAATAACTGGACCAATCATAAAGCTTGATTTTGCCACGTAGGCAAAATCAAACAATCTGATTAGTTTAAAAAAACTCAAAACTGAATCAATTTTGGTCAAAATTAAAAAAACTGACAGAGAAATTTGATGGAGAAAAAAAAGTCATAAAAATATAAGTGTCAAATTTATGAAAAATAAAAACTTAAAAAAAGAGGAAGTGATTAATAAAACTTTAGTGGTTGAATTTTAAATAAATCATACGAAGTTAACTGAAACTTATAATTTTTCATATTTTTAATAACATTTTAAAAAATAAACAGATACCCTTTTAGACTTTATACTTTCTACACTTCATACTTTAAAAATACAACATGTATAATATATCTATTTAAAGTTTATATAAAAATATAAGACCATCGGATCAACCCAGTCAAGACCCGGTCTTCGCACAAAAAAAAATATATATATTTGCAATGATAAAAAAAGATATATATATATCTACTAGTTTCAAGACCCGCCCGTTGGGCGGGGAGTTTTAAAGTATTATTGAAGATGTATAGTGGACAAATAAATATAATTAGCAAGAGAGTTTATAAAACAATATTGTGAAACATTGATTAGCAAAGAATAAAATTGTTGGAGATGTACATTGGGCAAATAATTGTAATTAGCAAGAGTTTATAAAACAATATTGTGAAACATTGATTAGCGAAGAATAAATATGATATAAGTAGTTTAATTAGTTATTAGCTAACGCAATAATAAAAAAACTAATTATTAATAGTATTTACGAAAAAAAATAGTCATTACAAAAGCTATATCAGGTTTACACTTCTCAAGTATTAAAAAGGCTGCAATCAAAATATTTGTGACTGAAATAAGTTGTTTCTTGCAACTAGCTTGAAACCATTAATTCAAAACAAAAGCTATATATAAGCAACTCACGTATGTATGCACAATGAATTTCTACATTACCTTTACGGCTTCAGAGAATCATTCAAACTTGTTAATACACAATGACACATATGATCAATAAACATAAACAATCATTATAACCGACACCCAAGTAAGAATCATACTACTTACGTAACTAAACTTAGCTCAACAAACCAAAAGCTATTTCTAATCAGTTATCGCTATATATTATATACTCAACTTCTACATATATCAAAATATTATGATATTACTAAATTGTTGCATGATTCACCAGTTCTATCAAAACAATCAAAAAATTACTGAGCAAGTACAACCTCGTAATTTTGAATGTATCAATCTTTTAGTCAATGTCACACACTAACACCAACTAAGAAGAGCTTGGAATGAGCTAAAAACCATAAGAACCCGAGTATAGTCTAATGAGTTTGTATATCAAACATATATTTTTATTGCTGATCATGTGTCTTGTTTCACAGAAGATGAGCAATCAAAGAGTTCTTATTCCCATGCGACCTAATGGAACTGCAACATCAAGACCAATGCAACCTGTTTCACCTGTGACTTGCTTCTAATTGCTAAACATCTAAATGACAAATTTATTATTTCTGAATAGAGGGCACTCACGTGATTAGAGAATTCTGGATTGTCCCGGCTAGTATCCCAACCATTCCAAGTTTCCAAGAATAACCCTAAAAAAAGATCGATAACAAAATATGGATTGTCGCCCGGCTAGTATCCCAACCATTCCAAGTTTCCAAGAATAACCCTGAAAAAAGATCGATAACAAAATATTGATTGTCCCGGCTAGTATCCTAAACTTTGTCGTGTAAAACTCACACAGGGTGGTACTCGCCCAAATGATGCTTTTAAACCAACAAAGCTACAAAGAGCAGCAAGCATCCTCACAGATCTTGCACAAAAAAAGAACAGATTATATAAATTGTGGAAATTGCCGAATGTTACTGAGGTATCCGTATGGTGCCCCATCAGTTAAATATATATACTTTTTTACCTTTTTTAACGAATTCAGAATGAACAATAGAAAATTAAACATGCAAAGTTATCTCAGGAAGTATCTACATAACAAAAAAGTAATGGAATGCAAAAATATATGTAAAACAAAACTTACCTTGGTTTATATGAAGTCATTGCTTGGTTTTGATGGAAGTTCCTATTATGAATAGGAGAAATTACAAACTTTTAGGAAGCGTGGGTTGCCAAAGGGAATAGGTTGCCCTGAAAATTGGATCTCATCTAAGCCTCACACCTTGTAGCATGATATAATCATCATCACAGTTTGTGGAAATGTTACACATCTAATTTATTGATGGGTTTTAACAAATACTACAAATGGTTTAGGAAAATGAGTGAGTTATTTGTAAATCGTCGTATGATAAATCAATATTAACCATGTAACCAAATAGCAAACATGGAAGTCGGCTAATTATGTATGTTTTAAAGACAAACAAAGTTTTAGTCATTTAGAAAGCCAAAGAATTAATGGAAAGTTTGAGCTTTCTTATTAAAGGCTACTTCAAAGATGTTTGGAATTGCAATATAGGAATTAGTACTATACCGAAGTAAGGAGGTTATTACCTCTGCAAACCACATAGAATGTAAATGCATGATGCAAAATAGTATACCAATTCGTATATCTTAGTTTTTCTTACCAATTATATTAAGAATGTTGTTATAACATGACTAACCTGTAAGTTGGCGAATTCCAATTTGCAGTACGTGGTACAACTCTATGAGCTAGTGTGGTTGAAGCTGTATAAGAACTCACCCCATTTTCTCTCGTGTATACAGGCTTTCCGTACACTCCACCAGACTCTATAAAATTCAATATGTAAGAGTTCAGCTAAGGTATCAGTATGCAACTTTTTTCAGAATAAAAAATGAGATTTCTTTAAGTCGTGGAACTTGTATACCTGAGGAGCTGTAAAGGGTTGAGCTACTACATCCTGTGTATCGGTTGTACCACTTCTACCCCTACGGTTTGAGCTACTACCACCACGAGGTCTGAATCCTGTTGTATCTTTAGACTTTATAGAAGCAAAACAAAGATAACATACTCAGAATAGTGACATATAAAGAAACCATTAGCAGTAAAGTGAGATACCGAAAACATAATACCATATCTTTTTTGCAGAACATAATACCATATATTTTTTGCTGTATAAAACATTATCATGTAATATGAATATATAAGGGGTGTTTGGCAATGTGTTTTTATTTTGGTTTCAAGATTATATATAATCTGTAACAAATTAGAATAGCAAAATAGCATACAATAATCTAGTAATCACAATTAGTCTTTTATGTTGTTGACGCATTCAAATGTCAAAGAAACTCATCGCCAAACAAACTTCGGTGAAAGAAATCACACACGCAGGCATCGAAAAATCAATAAGTTTCAATTTTTGGGATCAACTGACCTTATAGGTATCTTGATTTTGTTCAAGGAGCGTTATAAACGGAAATCTGTTTCTCAACTTCTCTTTCTCCTGATCTTTGTACAGATAATACTTCCTTTCCTGCATATACATATACATATTAAAATTTTATGTATTACTAACATGAAAATTACTTCAACATTTGTACAGTCACTTACCTAAAGGGAGATAATTGACATCAACGCACATGGTAGCAAGCTGTTCATATTCACACTTGTTGCAATGGAATTAAATTAACTAATAATCAAACATTTACTTTTCAGATTAAAATAACCTGGACTGGTAAGAAGCATGTTATGAAACGTAGGTAGCTGCTTGTAGGATAGATTTCGAGACTTGTGGATGGGCATAGCTACTTCCATAAGCATTATATGTGCCAGAAGAGCCCTATAAATAAAACACGTGTTAGTAGCAAGAAATTCAAGCAACAATATACATATAAAATCTTCTCAAATTATGATACTTGTTAAGTAAAGCCCAAGGGACATTGTTGTCCTTAAGCTTGTTTGTCTTGTGTTCGGACACCATTAAAAAACAGAAGCACCACTTATTACTTTCCCATTATACGCCAAAAAATAATCCCATTTTGGTCCGAGTGAACAGTAAACTTTTCTCAAGTACTTATTGTTTATTATTCGACATGTTTTAGAAAGGAAAATGTTTCTAAGGGTTAGAGGAGAGTAGTTACAAAATTGATGTATGCTTGATTAACCAAGTCTCTAGATTGTCCCTCTATAGACTGTTCCATGTATGTAGCGAGGGTTGTAGATCTACAAAAAATAACATGTTTTAGTACCAAACAGGAAGCATACATAAATAAGTGGAATGGTAATATAGACAACCATGGAAGATTTGATTGAAGTTACTGGAGTAGTATATTCATCTTGGCCATCTTGTCATTTTAAATGATAAAGTGTTACATAACGATGGTAAAAATTTCAGTATTGATGGTTTATTGAATGTAAGCATAATACCTCATTTTCCATAAAACCTTTTGTTCCCCGCAGGTTCTGCTCTGTGTGCAACCATGAATGCCATATTGAACTTTCTCTTAAATCTGACTTGTTCAATCCCAAGAGGAATAGAATAACCTGTAAGAACTTCCAACATGACATATAATTAATGGTTAAAACAATTTATTAGACGCCATGGTTATTAGAACTAATAAACTTTAGTATTCCCAGTCTACTTATAATATTTCATCACATTTTGCAGATAATAAAAACAAAGTTTATATCTACACCTGGTAGAATTTAAAGGCATTGAAAATAAGGGTATTCAGGATTAAATTAGAATCATCTCCATAAAGACCTAAATATGATTTTCCTTTCGACTTCAGAAGCCATATCACTAAGAATTAATTGATGATTTTTTCTGTCAAAAAGGGTGCTGAGAAAAGATACCTAAAAAAAGGACCTGTTTGCGGTCCGTGGTCTAAGCAAATATAACCCCCTTCTCGTTTTACTGCCGCCTTACTGTGTGTGCTATGTAGGCTTTAAACTTGTATCTGTATGTTTAGTGAGTATTATATGTGTTAGGTTCTGTGAGTTTCTGATGTATGTAATCACAAGGTGCTGATAAAAGATACATGAAAAAGGACCTTTTGTGGTCCATGGTCTAAGAAAATATAAATCCCTCCTCGTTTTACTACCGCCTTACTGCACTGATAGCATGACTCATGAGATGTGCGGTTACAGCAAGAGCTGCTTCTGATGTTTCTGTTTTTCAAAACAGATAAGGTTTTAATTATGTGTAGAACAGTCGTATATTTGTTAAGCAAATATTCCAAAGGCAATATTTTTACCCTTCTTACTTAATGGTTACCTCATTACCTCTTAATTGTTAGAAAAATGGCAAACAACAAAATTATCCAAACAACAGAATTATAAGCATATCATCTCAGATTTTGAGGCATATTCATTAACATTTTCCTAAAACTGAATGCATGAGATAGTCATGAAAATAACATAAAATAAGAATCAATTTTTAAGTATATAGGATTGAATTTCCACGCACCAGCATCTCGGCTGGGATATATACTCTTCCATAGTTGCAACAAAAGATTGTGGAGGTTGAAAGAAGTTAACAGATATCAGCTGAAAGTACAAAATCTTAAAAGATTAGGCGAAAAAAAATAAGCAAAGCTAGATATTCAAAGATCAGTAGCATTTTTGACCCATTTACTGTATATAGGTTATTTTGTATGTTTAGCTGCAAGTTCGTCCATCAGATAATAAAATGTATCTCTTTAATAGTCTTTGCTATTGCTATTCCTTTGTCTCGCTATATATGAAATTTGCAATGTGAACCGTAAGAACAGATCTTAATTAACTTAGGCCTAAGGTAGCATATACTTCTGGAAGCATCATGTTTTGATTTCTATAGCTTTCTTTCTGCAGAGATAATAAGCTACACAATCTACATGTTTGCTTAAAGTGGGTGTTTGGTAGCTGATTTTTCTGTAATGAAAGGATGTTTGGTTTGCTGTAAAAGTGGGTGTTTAGTTGCTGATTTTTCTGTCAAAAAGGGCTGTTTGGTATGCTGTAAAAGTGGGTGTTTGGTTGCTAATTTTTCTGTCAAAAAGGGCTGTTTAGCAGCATATTAGTACATTGGTTCCTAATTCCATTCAAAAAATCTAATTTGCATGCAAAACCTATAAGAGCTTAAAAGCTTAGTAAAGAACAAAAAAGAGGCTTTACGCTAAAGATATAATCTCATTTGAGAAGCTTAGACATCCCCATAGTACATATTACAATTCAAAAAATGACTTAGTGAGTCCCACTTTAGTTCAAATAGTAGGATAATAAAAAAATGAGATTGTAAGTGCATCAGAAATAAGTGGCACTATTATCTCTCATGTGTCAACAATTTAAGAGAATTTTCAGGCTCAAAAATATCTACTAAAATGACTATCAAATGAAACTTAAAGACAAACTAAAATGACTAATTAACACTACCTTGAATCTCACATTTTTAATATGACATTTTAGACCTAAATCAAAGCTCACCTTTATTAAAAAAACAAAAGAGGAATACCTGAATCAAACTTGAAGATAAAGATGACAACCGCAACTATTCGATTGTAGAAACCACATTGTACAAATACCTTAAGAACAGGTCCGAACATAAAAAAATTAATACGATAAGTATAAAAAACAATCTCAAATTGACAAAAGAGGAAACAACAGCTAACCTGATGTAATCAATCAAAAAAATCTTAAACTATATTTCCTTAGTTAAAAGCATTTCCAAGAACAAAAAAAACAATCTTCCTATTGAACCTGCAAAATTATATTTTCAATTCCTTAAACATCAGTAATCGCAACAGTCAATATCCAATATCCAATATCCAATATCCAATAGAATTGAACACGAATAAAATTGAACAATCTTCCTAGTGAACCCTGATCTCATAAAATTGAACACGAGAAAAAAAAATCTTACCAAATCAAATACCCAATATCATTCGTATGATTAATTCGGTTATACAGAGCATCAAACATCTTTGATAGTTTGGTTGATTCGTGATTTCTCCTGCCGTCAGTTTTTTTAGGGGTATGATGGTTTTAGAAGAAGATAATCAAAAAATACCTCCATGATATAACCGGATTTGTGTGTGTTGAATTCCTGAATGATTCGATTTGTATCTTTGATTCTTTGATTCTTGTTTGATTATGGTAGTTTTTGTTGTTGCTGGTTTGGATCGCTGGGTTTTTTTTGGTGAACTGTTTATTCCTTTGATGGTGTTTAGTTTAAAAATTAAATGTGAGGTGATACGACTGTTATTGGTTTGTTTACTAATTCTTCTTTACATTAAATGCTGAAAGGAAGAATTAATATGAGCCATTGATTATTTTTGATTTTACACGTGTCATTTTTTTAGAATTTTAAGCAAAGATTAGTTGATCAAAAACCTTCTTTTGTATATATAGATTATAAATAACTTATATATAGGGCTAATTATGAGTGTTTAAATATGATTTAGTGACTGGATGCCACCTCAATGATGACATGTCACCCATAATTCATTAAAACCTAATATACGCACCCACAATTCATTAAAAATAATATACGCCTCATTTGTTTGTAAAATCCCTAATGATCCTTCATCCTTTTGCACATCCAGGTAATTTAACCTCAAAATTCTTATCCAATTTTTAATAATAAATTTAGGCCGAGTATCATTACAACGAATATATGATTTTTAATTTTTTATTATGCCTGTATGCAGATGTTAATTTTAAAGCATTGGTTGTAAGGCTTCTAAGGGATGGAGCATTATTTACTTTGTTTTGTTTTTTGTAATTCGTTTGTTAATACCTAATTTTTTGCTTACTCACTGTATAAGCTTTGTATTATGTGATATGTAGCCATGGAAAAAAGTTCTGCAATTACTATCAACATAAATTTATCTTCTCATTGAGCATTGGAAGTTTATTGTAGGCAGTTTAGTTTGTCAGGTATATATTTACTTTCATCAATTTTTGTATTAGTTATTGATCTTTAGGTTAATTTGTAGATTATATGATAAACTCTTTGACCTAATTAGCTTTTTATTAAGATTGTTGATTAATGATGTATTCATAAAAGCTGTTGTTATGTAAACTTTTTTGGTCACGTTTTGGTATTATTTTATTTCAAAATTAGTACTAATATGCATGTTCATCATCATGAAATATGATCTAATCAATATAAGGATGACAAAATGGTTTACGGCTATTGAATTAGTTGACCTCACTTTTCTATTATGTTTCCGCCTCCTGTCATGTAACCCATGTTGTGGATCATACCTTTAGTTGGACCTTTGATCATAAAATTGGCACGAGATTAACATCATATGCATGATAAGTAGTCAAAAATTTTAATTTTTTGAAATTTTTTATATATTGTTGTATGAAATCTGAACTCATTTTTCATGTACAGTAGTTGCGTAGTTGCAGGAGGTATCATCGTAAAAAAGGAAGCATCACATGTACACACAGAAGTTATCATAGCCTTAAGCTCTTTTCTCCCTTGTGCAGTGATTACATATGGAGGCATACGTCTACTGATTTGTGAAAATTTGTACTCAGCCTACATATTTTTTTACATACAAAAGCATCTCTAACTTTGAGGCAGTTAAGATTCACAGCCTACATTTATATTTAC
>BQNB010043631.1:0-45394 GCA_026074375.1 Tanacetum coccineum | reverse complement strand
CACCACACCTCACGCCTTATTGCGACTTTTCACGCCTCATCTAACGCCACACCTAAAGTCGAAGCCTGTTGGTTGCGTAGTTGATATCCCAGAATAATGTGAAGATAATCAATGCCTAGCTAATTACCAATTAAGGTTACCGGATATCACTTGAAGTCGTGTAGTCACTTTTCAAAGAAGATTATTCGACCATATGCTTTGGTTACACAAATACCTCCCTTGGGATAAAACCAAGTGTTTGTTCTTGTTTTAGGCACAAATCAAGAACTCTTCGCTTCTAAGTGTTTATGTTTTCTGTGTGTTTTCCATGCAGTTATAATCTCCTATTTATAGGGGATATACTCAAACCCTAGTCAATGGAATTATAAGAGATTCATGGGCCTATTAATCTCTTCTATAATTAGCCTCCATAATTGTAGGAATTAGTGATTACATAACCAATTTAAACACGGTCATTTAATGCAGTCAAACTTGCCACTTGAATAGGTCAAAGTTGTTACTAGTTAGTAGAATTCATTCCAGCGAGGTCAATCCTTCATTGTCTTGAACACTCAGCTAGCTCACTGAAGAGCACACAAGCTAAAGGGTTCATACTAAAAAGACCCACTGATGAGATAACCCGCTAAAGATACATCCTCTGATGGATTACTCCCTGATGGTGTCCTTCAGCTTACTACTCAGGGAGTACAAAGCTTAAGCCATCAGACTGATGAATATGATTTAGTACAGAGTTGCACTCACTGAGTGAACTCACTGAACTTCATCAGCGACTTAAATTCCCTTTTACCACTATCAGAGTCTGGGTGTTTAGTGACCTATGGGAGTACACTCCGTACCTCCAGTCCCATTACCTGAATTTTGGTTATCTAAACTAAGTTAATTCTATTCTATGTTAATCCTAAATCTAACGGATAAGGGGGGTTTTCAGCCTGAGAGACTGGCACAGGTTTTGTGGTGACTAAAATAACTTAAGACACCTAAAAAACGACCCAGCAAGAAAATTAACAGAAGATAAAAGAGCAATCTAGCTAAATATAAGAAAAATGTATTAACCATTATTAATCCAATCAGAATGTTGATTTGTTTATTTAGTGTAATGATTACTTATCTCGAGGTGGCATATCATTCCTTAAGACTTAGGCGGTACTTCTTCCTAAGACCTAGATACCGAAGAAAGTCTGTCTCAATTAAAAGTTTCAGCATGAAGCATCCTTATTTGGTCTATAATCTATCTCAGGTGACTTATAGCCAATGGTGATCTTGCTTTAAACACCTAGCTCATGAGAACTTTAACCAATTACTGCTTATGCTATTCATACACTAGTAGTCCACTATCCAAGTCCTTACCAATTAATTCGAGAACGTACTCATTGATCCAAAGGGTCACTTGTCGGTCAACTAAGCTCACAATCTAAAAGCAAAGATAGGTTATTATTCGTGATCCTATTAGTCTAGATGTATAAATCACTATATGGAGATCCATCCCTGGCATCTATATTAGTTGCGTCCTTATCACTAGATCCAGGTGAATGATAGTTAGCATACAAAAGCACGTTAAACAATGTATAAAACTGATAATAATAAAAGCAATCAACGGATAAATTAAAGCAATCAAGATAAACAAACCAACTATTCATATTTTTCATAATGATGGACTAATACCCCGAAGGTATTAGCCTTCATACTCTCATAATTAATACAAGGTAATAATTTAACCTAAGGTTAACTAACTCGAGTTTGAATTGATACTAAAAAATGAAACGATTACAAGAGTGTATGAGCATTACAAGTTGTTTCCTATGGAATTATTACGTTGCGAGAATCTTATGCTCTTATTCTCTTTGAAAATCTACTTTTATGGTTTAGGTATCAAAAATATGATTTAGCATACTTAAAACTCGTTTTTGGGTTTTCTATTTATAAGGTCTGGAATATGGTCAATACGGCGTATCAAAAGGCTTTGATACGGTATATTGGGGTTTCTTGGAGTAGGGACTACGTTCGATATCTTCTAGAATATTTTATTTCCATAGGTTGAATACGGCATATTGGTCTTCCCTGAATACGGCGTATTGATCTTGTTTCCTTTGTGGTCTTTTGTGGAGTGCAGGCACAGATACGCCGTATCTTCCTTAATGGATACGGTGTATTGGTTGTCAGAACAGTAATATTCAAATGTCTTCGTTTAAGCTCCAGAATGTGTGCCTTTTTGCTAATCTTCACCAAATACTCCATAATTACTGCAATTCTCAAATACAAAACGATCAAAGTAACATTCTGTTGCAATTAGTTATAACAAAATGGGTTATTTTTATGGATAAATGATGCTATAAAATAGACGTTGATGTCATCAAATATTCCCCTACTTGAATCCTACTTGTCCTCAAGTAGACCTTAGAAAGTTTATGAAAATGTTATCCCTAGGATTTTTCTGTTTTAAGCAATTTATTTGATTATTTCAAAGTTAACAACAACCAAACACCTCACGAAATAGGTAGATGAAAACACTCAAATCACTCAACTAATCTATGTGGTAACATGTAACTAATTCACTTAATTGCTCGGTCGTGATGAGTATTCTATCATAGGCTTGGCAAAGGATAGCTACTCCACACCAGAGCTAAGGAGTAACAAAGGTTATAAGGTAAAATGGGTTTTTATTAATAGGCTTAGGGTTTTCATTCTTCAATTCTTTCACCATAAGTACCACACACAAGGAGCTGAAGCGCTCATACATGGTCGTAACGATGGAATAGACATGTGTGTTCGATCACATCCTCATTTGAGTTTAACAAAGGGTTAGGGTGAAGAATGAAATAGGGTAGGGATCTTTTAACTTTCACCAATAGTAATAAACTAACAAGGCAACTGAATCATGCTATACATGGCATTACGATGGAATCGATATGCATGTTCGCATTCACATCCTCATTCGCTTAAAACATGGTTAATGATATGGAAAGGGAAATAAATGTTGTTAAATAAAATTTATTGAAACAAATAACTAATCCAAAACAAATAAGGCACCAGTTGCTTGCTAGATATTTTTCTTGACGTTTAACCATAAAAAAGGACAAATTTTATACCACAAGTCTTGATCATTGATCAAAAACAACAACCTCAAGTTGCCTGTTCCGTAATGGTCAAATATCCCATAATTTACTTTAACTTTTACAAGACAGTGGCGATATCTACCACTTTATACAAAAATCTTACATCGTTGACTTATAAGACGTATCAACGAATAATCGATCCTTCGTATAATTTCTTCGGTCTAAGCTTTTGTGAAACGATTATCTTCGAACTTTCCTCCTCTTTTTTTGTTGCGATTTTTCTAATTTTTTTTTCATATTACGACAAAACTTCTGTGTAATTTCACCATCTTCACGATCATAATAATTCCGGATAATTCCTTTGATAATTCTTCATTCTACTTCGGGACGTACCAATAATTTGTGTTGGTTGTAAAATCATGAAGTTTTGACTACTTTATAATTCATTTGCGAGGTGCAAAATTTCTTCCAAAACGTACCAAGATAGAAATTTGACACAAAGACTCGGGTAAATACTTTACTTTCACACTTTAAGCAATAGCAACTGCTAATATAGGACTTAATTAACAGGGTTGAGGCTAGGTGTAATTGTGTAACGAAATATTTCAGTTGTGGTGTTATTCCTAAAGGATTGACTCTATAGGTTTTTCTAAGGGTATCTTACTCTTAAGATGAGAGTAAACAAAGGGTTTATATGGGGATTTAACTAACCAGTGTAGTTAGTTAATAAAATAACATATAAAGGCTTTTTGGGTGCAATCCTAGAAATTTGCCAATTTAAACAAGTTACTCCATCTAAATCCATAGTACTCATTATTGTGGTCTCGAATAGATATACCAAGCCAAGTTCTAAAGTCTACAACATCACCGGCACACTCATATTTTGTGAAATTTGGGTAAACATTTGGAAACGGATAAGGTTAAATCCTCACAATATCTAATAAGGGTTGTTATGTGTAGGTTATGGAACAAGTAATTTCACAAAAATATGCTTAAATTTTTTTAAAATTTGAGCATAATTTAAGTATTTTAGTGTGAAAAATAGGACAAGTATACATTCTAATTCCTATCCTCCCACTTAAATTATACAACGTCCTCGTTGTATAGATAAAACATTAAAAATAGGAATTAATATAATTAGAATGAGAAACTCCTCTGATTTTTTGCTTGGTAGATTCTCCAAGCTGAGTTCATGAGCAAGGATGTGTGTTGTAAATGCATCTCTATTCCAGCATGACTACAGTCACACATAAGATTCCAAATGATCGATACTTTACCAACTTTGTCTATTTCTTTGCAACGATGTCCTGTGCAAAATATAGGAAAAACATGCAAAATCCTATCTCGGGTATCTACGGTTAATTAAATAAGCTAAATAAACTATACATGAGACCAATACGCCGTATCCATAAACTAGAATACGCCGTATTGAGAAAGCTATAAAAAGTATCTAAATACGGATCAGTCTGTTGAATATGCCGTATCATATTCATGAATACGCCGTATTGACAGAACTGACAATAATGTTTAAAGTTCATAAAAATAAAGGACTGAAACGTCCAGACATTTAGTACGCCGTATGGTATGGAGCGGATACGCCGAATTGATGTCTGGGAAGATAGACTCGATAAAAATAAATAACAATTCGCGTTGTCTCTCGGGAAGCACTTTTCTTTCAGCTAGTCTTTAAGTTAGACTTTTTCCTTCCAACTTTCTTCATTCGGTGCGTGTCACCATCCATCCTTCGTCACATCTTGCGAAAGATTTCTTGATATGCGTGGCTTGCTTCCTTGCTTGTATTCGTTAAATCATTGTATTCATTTTCTTTTATACCCACATACTCTTTGTCATCTCCAAATGAATACTTGATCATCTTGAATCTTCTTATATTGCAAACCGGCCGCTCATGATCATCAAACACTTCACATTTTTATTTTTCATCATGTCAAGAAAATTACTGTAGTAATTTGCGTATGGTCCTCTTATGTAATTTCTCCAGTTAGCAAATGGAGAGCATTCGTGTTTGTTCACTTTCCACCAATAATCTTGAAGCTTCTTTAATAATCCGTAGTCAAGTTCGTGGAAGTTTCCGAAAGTCTTCTTTAACCATTCGTAAAAATTTATCACACTTTGTTTCGCATCTCCCCATGATTCCTCATAAATGGCTTTTTGTTCAAGTGCTTCGTCTTTTAAAGATCCGTCCATCAAATCATTATACCATTCATGATCTTGAAAATATCTCATATAACCTACTAAAACCATTCCTCGTAATTCTCCACCATTGCAGAATCCATGTTCATTTGAACTGCAAGTGGGCCATTTAGTTCTCCCATTTTTTGAAATGGAAAGGTTCACAAATATGATCCACAATTTCGTAAGGTACACCATCTTCATCCCAAGGCTCTTCAATCTCATCATTGAATTTGTTCATTCTCCGTTCTTTCAATATCATAAGTAAATAACTCCGGATCAACCTTGAAAAGATAATTAAACTCGTTGAATGCCATACAAAGAGGTGACTCGTAGTTAAAAATACATGTTTTTATCTTAAAGATTTCAGCAATTTCATCCTCATCATTCCAGTATTCTTTCATAAGATTGGGAAACTTTTCATTTGTTGGCTCAGTTTCATCACTTCTTGTTTTTCAGTAATCTCACAAAGCTCCTTTAGTGAATATCCATTGTCTTATAGTTCACAAAATTTGAGGCCAACCAGTTTTCGAACTTTCAGTTAGTGGGGTCCTACTTTGTTATGGGGGTGTTAATCCGACCAGTACGAGAAGGCAGGTAGTATTTTCTGATAAATTTAGCAGTTAAATTAACCTAACTATTAATTGATCCTTTAATCTCATCAAACCATTTCCATGCATCTCCAACCAATGAGATTGGGAAAACAAGAACTCTAAGTTTATCCTGATTTACATTAGGTAAATCAATTGGGTCAATAATTCTCAAGAAGTATTCGATATGCTCAACCGCGTCTTCCCCATTAGTTCCACTAAAGGCATTATTGTGCAATTCATCAAGGAATTTTTTTTTTTTTCCTTTCTTTTTGTTTTTTTTTTTATTTTTGTTTTTGTTTTTTAGTTTATAAGCATTCTTTCCATTCACCTTAATACTTGTAATTCCTGAATAATAATTTGCTTGGTCATTAGCTGCAATTCTTTCGTGGTTGGTTTCGTCCGTTATTCTGCCATTACTTTCTTCAATCAACTAGCTCTGATAAGTATGACCTGTAACAAAGGTAAAAATATTCAGTAAGCTCGCGCGCGCTGATACCCCCTTTTTTTTTATGAAGAAGTAAAAAAAATTAGGCACGAAAATCAAATACGAATTTTAAGGCTTCTGTTACTGTATCAGATGCTTAATACGCCGTATTCAATGGATCTGAATACGATGTATTAATCTTTTTGAGCGAATACACTGTATTGGATAAGAAGGTTGGATAAGCCATATCCAATGGAAGTGGATACGCCATATTAGGTTATCGACCAAAACAATGTATTAGAGAAAACAATTAAACACATAAACAGCTAAACTAAGCACATATACAAGCAAACAATTAAAGACAAATATATAGAATTATACACTAATCTAAATTACACTAATCTTAAGGGTTAGACTAATCTAATTTTAAAAACCAAAATATTAAATTAAAATTAAGATTAAATTTTCACTCCCCGGCAGCGGCGCCAAAAACATGATGTGTCGTTGTGTGGTTGTAATTTATGATTTTAAGTTTTAAATTTATATTCTGCCGACTTTACCAAAAACAACATTTTAACGGGCAGTGTACCCGGTCAGATAGGAGTTTCGTGGTAAGTAGGGTGTCGATCACTAAGAGCGAGAAACAATCTTTCAATTAATTAATATTTTGGTTATCTAAACTAAATTAATTCTATTCTATGTTAAACCTATGCTAAACCTATGTTAATCCTAAATCTAACGGATAAGGGGGGTTTTCAGCCTGAGAGACTGGCACGGGTTTTGTGGTGACTAAAATCAACTTAAGACACTAAAACACACGCAAGCAAATTAACAGAAGATAAAAGAGCGGTCTAGCCAAATATAAGAAAACTGTATTAACCATTATTAATCCAATCAGAACGTTAATTTATTTATTTAGTGCAATAATTACTTATCTTGAGGCGACATATCATTTTTAAGACTTATGCGGTACTTCTTCCTAAGACCTATATACGAAGAATTCTGTCATAATTAAACGTATCCGCATGAAGCATCCTTATTTGTTGATTATAATCTATTTTAGGGATTAAAGCAATGGTGATCTTGTTAAACCCTAGCTCATAAAGACTTTACTCACTTACTACTTAAAGGCAATTCATACACTAGTAGTCTACTAAACAAGTCTATACCAATTAACAGAGAACGTACTCGTTGATCCATGGGTCACCTGTCGGTCCAACTAAGCTCATAATCTAAGGGTAAAGATAGGTTATTATTCATGATCCTATTGGTCTAGATGTATAAATCACTATATGGAGGGTCATCCCGGCATCTAGATTACTTGGTTCGTATCACTAGATCCAGTTGAATGATAGGTCGCATACAAAAGCACGTAAACAAGTATAAACTGATAAACATAAACAAGCAATCAACGATAAATTAAGCAATCGAGGTAAACAAACTAAACATTTAAATTTTCATAATGATGGCTAATACCCGAAGGTATTATCCTTCAAATGTCATAATTAATATAAGAGTAATAAGTTAGCCAAGGTAAACTAACCGAGTTAACGAATGATACCAAAAACTAAACAATTACAAGAGCGTAGGAGATTACAAGTTGTTTCCTATGGAATTAATTACGTTGTGAGACCTCTTCTTCTGTTCTTCTTTGAAAATCTACTTTTATGGTTTAGGTATCAAAAATATGATTTAGCATACTTAAAACTTGTTTTTGAGTTTTCTATTTATAAGGTCTGGAATATGGTCAATACGGCGTATCGAAAGTCTTTGATATGGCTTATTGATCTTGTTTCCTTTGTGGTTTTTTGTGAAGTGCTGGCACAGATACGCCGTATCTTCCTTGATGGATACAGCGTATTGGTTGTCAGAACAGTAATCTTCAAATGTCTTCATTTAAGCTCCAGAATGCGTGCCTTTTTGCTAATCTTCACCAAGTACTCCATAATTACTGCAATTCTCAAATACAAACGATTAAGTAACAATTCTTTGCAATAATTATAAAAAATGGGTTATTTTCCTGGGATAAATGATATTATAAAAGTGATGCTATTTGATGTCATCAAACCCTTCAACCCAATTGAATACCTGAAGATAAAATACACATAAGTTTTCAAACACTTAAACGCTCCTAACACTATACAAGCCATGTGTCCATATCCAATTCATAAATGTTGTAAGAGCTAAAAGTCCAGAGCTTTAAAGCGGCAAAACCTCAACATTTACATAGGTGGTTCCTCTTTATTCATGCTCCCGCTAAGCACTTTTTCAATGATATTAACCGTTGAGAAATAAAGACTCCATCCTCCTTTTTAGCAGGTTCCATGCACATCTTTGGGATGATATGTAAAAACATGTGCTTCAGTCTACTAAACGTTTAGCTTTCCACATTGAACTCAGCTACCAAGTTTCCTCAATAGGGAGTTAGGTGTCCTAGCATTCAGTGACTAAGTTGGACTTTAAACCCATTCCTTCAGCAGCCTTTATAACCAAGTCTCTAGCCAGTCCCTTCGTCAAGTGATCAACTAAGTTTTTTAAGACCTCACAAACTTTATAGATACCACCCCATTCATGATAAGTTCATGAATCATGTTATGTCTGACACCTAAGTGTATAGACTTCCCATTGTACATTTGGCTATAAGCCTTTGCCAATGTAGCAGCACTATCACAAAGGATAGATATATGTGCTATAGGTTTGGACCACAATGGAATCTCAAGGACCAGGTTTCTCAACCATTCAGCCTCCTTACCAGCAGCTACTAAAGCCACAAATTCATATTCCATTATTGAGCTGGTGATGCAAGTTTGCTTCTTGGACGCCTAAGAAATTGCACCTCCACCAAGCAGAAATACCCAACCACTGGTAGATGAATTGTCTTCAGTATTGCTGATCCAACTTACATCAATGTATCCTTCTAAGACCAAAAGGAAACCAGTATATATCAAACTATAGTCCATGGTTTTCTTCAAGTACTTCAGTACCGCTGAATTGCTTGCCAATACTGAGTACCAGGATTACTAGATTACATGCTCAGTTTACCCACTACAAAAGCAATATCAGGCCTTGTACAAGTCATGGCATACATCGGGCAGCTAATCACCCTAGAATACTCAAGTTGAGATACAACCTGACCACTATTGGACATTAGCTTCTCACTTGTATCCATAGGACTACGCACTAGAGTGCAATCAAAGTAATTGAATTTCTTTAGTACCTTCTCAATATAATGAGACTGAGAAATTGCTATCCTATTACTTTCATGTTTAATCCTTATAACAAGGATAACATCAGCCTCCTCCATGCCCTTCATGGAGAACCTTGATGATAAGAATTCCTGTGTCAGGTCAACCCGAACTTGGTCAGTGCCAAAGATCAGCATATCATCAACATATAGACAAATGATGACTCCTTTACCAGTTTCATCAAATTTGTTATATACACATTTGTCAGCTTGGTTAAGTAAATAACCATTAGACAAAACCACTCCATCAAACTTTTGATACCATTGTTTAGGTGCCTACTTCAGTCCATATAGAGACTTAATCAGTTTACACACCTTGTTTTCATTGCCTCATAATACTTAGTTATTACAACAATGTCACACGTCCCCGCCTCTATATCTCCCCCCCCCCCCCCATCCCCCCCCCCCCCCCCTCCCTACCCCCCCCCCTACCCCCCCCCCCCCCCCCCGGAGTGCTAAAATTGGATCGTTCTACATATATTTAGTCTGTTCCATACTTTTATGCTGCTTGCACACTGATTAAGAAAAGTTTGCGAGTGCACTCGATCAATCCCCAGAGATCTCCGCATGCTCTCACGTACATAGACATCAACGACTGTCGACACCCTCGCCCCTGTCCCACGCAGCCAATCAACACAGTACAGCCAGCAATCAGCAGTCTTATGGTACTGATACATGCCACTAGATCATAAGTATCAAAGTAGTTTATCCTTGACTTTTGTTTAAAGCCTCGCATGACTAGTTTTGCCTTGAACTTTTCAATAGTTCCATCTACCTTTAGTTTTCTTTTGAAGATCCATTTGCAACCAAGAGGTTTGCAACCTGGAGGTAGATCAGCCAACACCCAAGTGTTGTTGCCCATGATGGAGTCCATCTCATCATTAATTGCTTCTTTCCAGAAAGCAACATCCTGAGACTTCATTGCTTCATCAAATGTCTTGGGATTATTGTCAACATTAAAGAAATAGGAGTGTTGGTCAAAGACCTCATCCCTTGCTCCTTCAATTAAGTATAATTGAAATTCAGGTCCAAAATCCTTTGGAGTCCTATTCCTTTTGCTTTTTCTAAGCTCAAGTTTAGGTTGTTGAACAACCTCTTTAGTAACCTCTTTAGGAACCACTGAACCACCAATGTCTTCAGTTCCATTAAGAATCCTAAGACTTGGTCTAGGGACTAATGAGAATATATTCTCATCAAAGATAGCATCCCTTGATTCAATTATAGAGTTAATGGAAACTGAATCATTAGGCTCAATGACATAGAACCTAAAAGCCTTGGAATGCTCAGCATATCCAATAAAGATGCATTCAATGCCTCTTTCACCTAAAGTTTTTAGATTTGGATCAGGGAGTCTGACAACTGCCCTACAACTGTAAACCCTGAGGTAGTTCAGGTTTAGTTTCCTTTTAGTCTAGAGTTTATAAGGGGTTATCATGTTCCTTTTGTTAAGAACCCTATTTAATCAATACCAAGCTGTTAACATAGCTTCACCCCAGAACCCTTGACTCAGTCCTAAGTAGGACAACATGGAATTAACCATTTCTTTTAGTACTCTATTTTTCCTTTCAGATATACCATTTTGTTGTAGTGTATAAGGAGTAGTCGGTTCATGGATGATACCAACAGACTGAAAATACATAGTATCCATGTACTCACCTCCCCTATCAGTCCTAAATCTTTTGATTAAGGACCCTTGTTGTAATTCAACTTCAGTTTTGAATACTTTGAATTTATCTAATGTTTCATCCTTAGTATGTAATAAGTAATCATAACAAACCTTGAGGCATCATCAATAAATGTCACAAAGTATTTATTCTTCCTTAATGAGGGAGTAACATGTAAATCACACAAATCATTGTAGATCAGCTCCAAAACTTTAGTTTTACATTTTACATTTTAAAATGGTTTCTTAGTAATTTTGGTCAGCATGCAAGTTTTACACTTTTTAGTGTTCATATCAAAAGCTGGGATTAACCCATCCTTAGACATATCTTGCATCCTCTTATAGTGGATATGGCCTAGTCTAGCATGTCATAGGATTGAATCATTCAGTTTAAAGGTTGACATAAAGTCTGAACCAATATTATCATTAACAATATTAAGCTTGTACATTTGATTACTCAAATAACCAAAACCATTAAACATATCATGTTTGGATAGAACAAATTTATTAGATTCAATCACTTGTTTATAACCACAATTATTCAAAATACTACTTGAAACCAAATTCTTCCTGGTATTAGGAACATGCAAAACATTAAACAAGAAAACAATATTTCCAAAACTAAATCTAAGATCTACACAACCATGTCCATGTACCAAGGTTGTTGACTCATTTCTCATGTGAAGAATAGATCCATCATTCAGTGACTCATAGGTCTTGAATGAACATCTATCTTTACACACATGCACAGTAGCTCCTGAGTCAACCCACCATGCAACATCATCATCCTGCATAAAATAAGCCTCAAATACATATGTAACATAATAAACCTGAAGAGATTAATTAAACATATTCTGACCTTTTAGTAAGTTGGTAGAACCATCCATTGAATCATTTATGTCTGAACCATTGGCTTTGTTGTCAACTTTTCCACCTTTGCAATCCTTTTTCAAGTGTCCAGTTTCCCACACTTCCAACAAGTCACTTTAGACTTTTTGTTAGGATCAACTTTGGTGTCCTGATGTTTATGTTTACCCTTGTTGTGATTGTACCTGAAGGAATTGTTATGATCCCTCATATTGACAGTTGAAGGACCAGCAACATTGTTGCCCTTTGGCTTGTCATTATCCTGCACCCTGAGGGACTCCTTAATGCGTAGATGAATGCCCAACTCAACAAGAGTTAATTCCTCCTTCTGATGTTTCAAGGTGTGCTTGAAATCTTTCCAAGAAGGGGAAAGTTTGTCAATGATACAAGATACCTGAATAGCCTCATCCATGTTTATTTTGTGTTGTGTAAATCTTCCAAGTATACCACGAAATTCATTGTATTGTTCCATTACTGGTCTTGAATCAGTTATTTTGTAATTTGTGAAATTACATACAAGGAACTTCTTACTTGATGCATCCTCGGCCATATATTTGGCTTTCAAGGAATTTCATAGTTCTTTGGAAGATTCAACATTTTGGTAAATATTAAATAAAGGGTCAGACATACCATTGAGGATTAAACCTCTGCAAACATAGTCATCATTTCCACTTGTTCCTCCTTCTGATTTGTTCCATCGTAGCATTCTCACCATCTTCAGGAATAGGAGTAGTGACCACATATATCACACTTATTCTGAAAAGCAAGAAGTGCATCTTCTTCTGCCATTTCCTAAAGTTCACCCCTTCAAACTTGTCAAGCTTGGCAAAGTTTGAAGCCATGTGTTTCATAGCAGCAGCAGCCATTGATTATCACAAAAATAATCTTCTTTGATTGTTGGTTGTTGTTGGCCTAGAACTGGGTGAAGATAATCAATGCCTAGCTAATTACCAATTAAGGTTACCAGATATCACTTGAAGTCGTGTAATCACTTTTCAAAAAAGATTATTCGACCCTATGTCTGGGTTACATGAATACCTCCTTGGGATAAAACCAAGTGCTTGTTCTTGCTTTAGGCACAAATTAAGAACGCTTCTAAGTGTTTATTGTTTTCTGTTGTTTTTTCATGCAATTGTGATCCCTATTTATAGGGGATTTATTCAAATCATAGTCAATGGAAATTATGAGATATTAATGGCTCATTATTCTCTTCCATAATTAGCATTTATAATTATAGAAATTAGTGGGTATATGAGCAATTTAAACATGGTCATTTAATGCAGTCAAACCTGTCATTTAATAAGTAAAGGTGGTTACAAACATTTAATGTTGAAACCGCCCATTTAATCTGACCACTAAAAGAGTTAGAGAAAATCAATGACTTGATGGGTATACACTTCGTACCTCAAAACTCATTTCTAAATATGACCCAATTCTCACAATTACACTAAATCCCAGTTTTCTGCCTAGTTGTGTGGAGAGCTTCTTTCTTTATCACAATGTAGTCCTTATATTTCTATTTTAATTCTCAACCTTCAATGCTTACCAAATACGTCATCACAACACCTTGTTGTGATTGTTCCAGTGTTAGCTCAACCTTAGTCGGTATTCTTCCCTTATTCTTATTCATTTCCAATCATACCTAAGGACTGCTATTTCTAACTATGAATTGTTCTTGGGTAGATCCCTCGGTTCTGGTTGGATCATACGACTTATACCTAACCTTAACCGCCTTATGACTTCATCGACGTCGTGAGTTAAATGGTTGTTGGGTATATAGATCGAAACCATAAAACCATTTTATGACATTGTTATTTTCAACTACTCCCCCTATACATATGCATCGAGATTCGAAATGGTTTCGCACGCGAAGAATAGAGTTGCACTTAGAGTCTTAAAGATCATAAATTTCTAGATTACATTTTAATCATATTTTCTCCCCTTATTTAAAATAATAAATCTTTTAGTATTTGAAATACCAATTGATTAAAATTTGACATGAAAAATATCATGGGGAGTAAAATGTTTTCTTAGCATGAATTTGTGAACATTTTTCTTGATTGCTCCCCTTCAACAATATATGCAGGATACCACAGAATTTTAAAACTTGACATTATAAGGAAAATTGATATGACACCACAAATATATTAAAGGCGGAGTGAGATGCCTTAGTGAATAGTGCATATTATAATTTGACATTGGAGTACCACATTTGAATTTCACTGAATGTTTTTGGATACATAAAATTAACATTTATGAGATGTATCTAAAAAACATTAAAGGCATGGTTTAAAATCACCACCCAAAAATTGATCTACTTAAATATGACATTTTAATAAAAAAAATTGATACCACAACTTTATAAACTTATTTGAGGAAGGGAGTGTTGAACACGCAATTTTAACAAATACCACTTATTATGGAGAGATACCACAAATTTATATTGAAACAATTGACATTGAAAGTACCTTTTTGAAAATTGTGTTCAACGGTTTTTTTAAAACACCACATGATAAAAGACTTCTCTTCTATTTTTAGAGTAAATGCACTTATGCGTACACTTCCCTAACATTTGAGTCCGGGTTACAGTCTGAGATAACTGTAAGCCATTGTCATGAGCTCAAAACTTTTGAATGTTTTATATAGGCCCTGAGACCCGGAAATTTAAACTTTCTCGTCGACAGGAAAAGTTATCTTTAAAGATACAACTTTCCTTACAAATAGTCCGAGTTATGTACTGAAATAATACATAAGTCATTTAGAAAAATTAGAAATGACATGTTTTAAAAACTTTTGAACTCTTGCTCGAACTTCATTTACACACCCGTGTCAATGTTAATCGACATTTCTAGGTACGCAAATATTATCGATTCCAAGAGACATGTCGAGAAGATTCTTTTTGGTATTTTTGAAATTTTATATTTTTTTTTGTAAAATTTTTCTGACTTTATTTTTTGTTTATATAGTATATTATATTTTTGTTATTTGATTTTCAAAAAATATTTTCTAAATCAAAATAAAAAAAAAAACAAAAATATATACAAGTCGAAGTTTCCATCAGCAGTGACATTTTTTGCTAGAGTTAAAGTAGATGAAGTTGAATCTGGTTGTTGTTGACGTTTATCGGATGCATCAGCAGTAGTAACAGCGGAGGACTTTAAAACAACTTGATTTTATCCATTGAAATATTCGTCGAACAAAGGACCGAATAGACTTTTCAACTCTATCATTGATTTCATAACTATCATGTCTGCTATAGGAACTTTTTTTGACATTGTGGTTAGCGAGGCTTTAACGTATTTGTTTTAAACGTCATTCTTTGACACAACAATCTAAAAAAATAAGAACGAGGTTTGAACTGATGAGTTCAAAACTTCTTTCTTGACACTCGTCGAGAGTTCGAGCTTGAACTGATGTGCCTCAAACGTCATTGTTCATATTCATCAATGGAGAAATCCACTAGAGCCCGATTCTGAGATATCGACTTTTCAGCAACACACACTGAGATTTTCCTTTGTTGTCATTATATAAGTACCTACACTTAAATCAAAACTTTGTTCCTTATGAACATTGATTGATGTACCTGCCTAATAACATAGTATGTTTTTGCATTCATGAATATTAACGATATCTACATTTAACCAATGTGAGGGTGTCACTATTATCCTTGCTTGTACAAGAAGCGAGTATCTTTACCGTAGGAGCTCACCTAAGACCAACAGTTTTAAAAATTCTGCCCGTGGGTTTCCACCTAAGATCAGATATAGGAGATGTTTTATCATACACAACGAAAATCCTATTAGGAGAAAATCTATGTCCTGTGAAGATTTTCCTTACAAGTTGCTGAGTATGACTTTTCTGTTCTACGGGTTTGTTACTGTTTCTAGTCTTGTTGGATTGAATCTTAGCACGAGAATTCACTTCTTTTAGGAATTTTGTTATACAAGCATCATGATTTGCATTAAAGACACACTTATGACATGTAGAACAAACACAGTGTTTGGAATGAGAAAGAATTAGAATTCTTAGAGTGATTTGCTATGGGCACAATCGTTATCGTTACGTTGCTTGAAATTTGTTTAATGAGTGTATGTATGTGTTTATCTTTCCTAGTTTCTACCTTATATAACAAGGGTTAGGTTTAGTAACCTTAAACTAACCATGATGAGTTAGTTGGTTAATGGTACACTTTGTAAGAGATTGTACACACTTCTCCTCCTTTCTATGAAGATGGACGCCTAGGATTGGTTGAAGGGTACAAAGATTGGACAATTACTAGATATATGGGTCATGAGTGTACTCTTTGTGGGGTTAGGAAAGTATGCAAGTGAGTTTTGATTTAATTATCAAGTGTATGTGTATGTATCCGGCCTAAGTGGTTAATAAGTGATAAAGTGAGTTAATTTTTATGTATTGGGTATAATTGTGGGTATTGGTTTGAGTATAGATAGGTATAGGTGCTTCCGGGTATGCCCGAATGTAATTTATTGCGAAACGTAAGAGTTTTACGTAACCAATAAAAATAAATTTTGAAAAGTTATAAATTATACTCTTAATAATCATATAACACTTTCTTGATGTAAACTTTAACTTGTTTGCCGTCCGTTTATGTTGAATGATGATTTTTAGTTTACGCGATTTAACTATAAGATAATAATTACAAGCGAACGCGTAAAATTCTAAAAATAAATAATGGTAATAATTGAGTCGGGAAATGACCTGAAAATGAGGAATGTTATAGTAAACATATTTTATATTTTTATTTTATTTTATTAACAATGAACTAATTACCTTTATTACCTTAAATTTTCATAAAAAACCTAAGCTAATTTGGGTAAACCTTTTTACATAAACGCCACCTACTAGACTTTCTAAAAATAACTTTTCATTTCACATTTCACTTTCTATTTATGGAATGTTTACTGCAAACTTCCATATTTCACTCACATGCTTCCTTTCCAATAACTTACACTTCTTATAAACGCTTAATTCTTAAAACCTAAGAATTGACGTAGCAATGCATGCAACACATCTTTCATTTCCATTATCACCACACATGAATAAATGGAATACTTAACACCAAACTCATATGCACAGAAAATAAGATAATCATTTACCTTCTAAAATGACATCATGCACATATGTAAACCCCTTCAACATACATATAGAACACATAGCACGCAAGAAACATACAAAATGGACACTTAGCCATTTCTAAAGGTATAAACTAACCTGCTTAAATCACGGTTGTTATAAATCAGTTGATGTTCAAAGACATTAAGAAGTTCCAAGCGGAACTTGATAAGTATCATGATGTGAATTATGCTTCAAATGTGGCAATTGATTATGCAAAAGCTAAAGGGGATTTAATGTCATACAAAATAGAATCTGAAAAATCATCTAATGAATATACTCAAAAGATAAATGATTTAAATCAAACGATTTTAGATATGAAAAAGGAGCTTTTTGCACATCAAGAAACTATCTCCATAATGTCATAAGAAAAAGAGTCTCAGATTAAGTTTTACAAAACTCGTGAAGACAAAGAACTTGATAAGGTCATTGCTTTAGAAAACAAAGTCAATGTTTTGGATGATATTGTATATAAAACCGGTCAATCTGTTCAAACAATGAATATGCTTAATCATAATTGTAAAACGAGTTTTGCAAAACCTGAGTTCCTCAAGAAAGCTTATAAGGAGCGCTATCCTCGTCTGTATGATATAGGTTGCTTTATGATAATCTTGCCATATAATCGTTATCCCTGATCAGACGAAATGATTCATTTGACAAAAGGAAAGTTGCTCTAATATTAAGCGACTTTTATCAGAACTTTTGTTTATGACCAGTTGAATTTATCTTATGGTTTGTTCTGCTTCACACAACGTGTAAAGTCGCCTATGTACAACAATATATTTCAAAACGTTCAAAAAATGAGTATATTGTCTGCTAATAATGAAATTTTCATAGAGTCTTTTAATAAACAAACAACTTTGTTAGAAAAATGAATGAATGAAATCCTATTCATTGGGATCAAAAGTGTAAAAAGCTTAAAAACTTTTCAATATTATAAGACAGTGTTGACACGATTTTTGATGGAGTGGAACGTTGCAAACAAACAATTGTTAAAAGAACATATTTTGGTAACATAGATCCATTCATTAAAAACACTATCGAAGGAAATTTTTGCCCCAAATTAGAAGATTCATGCCGACTTTAGAAAAATTTTCATTATGTTATGAACGAGGAAATGATTGTTGATTGATATACTATAATTCTCTTATTAACATGGAAATAGACACTCTCAATCTCAACTGGAACCTACAAATAACACAGTTTTTGAATGAAATCAACCGAAACTTTCAGGGAATATTATTATGATTGTATTCACTTGAATGCAATACTTGGTGTGTACACTGATATAGATGAAGTCAGTAATTCGTAATGTGATTATTTGGAAACTTTGGAAAAATGTGAACATCTTGAAAAAGAGCTTTTAAAAAGTAAAACAATGTCAAAGAGTTTTGAAGCACTTCGGTAAAACAAGCGTTTATCTTGAACTTGATGTTACTGCATGTCAAAGATAAGATAAAAAAGACAAATCATTCAAAGAAATCAGTACAACGTATTTTTGAAAGAACGTGAATATTATTTGAAATTACAAGATTGAATGCTACAATTACAAAGACAAGGAATTGCCAAAAGTGAGTTGAGAAACTCATTGAAAAAGTAAAGGAAAATCGTGAGAAACTAAGTTTGCAAATTCATTAGTTATTCGACAATGAATGCTTTTAAAGTAAAGACAATCAGTTTTTGAAAATCCGGCCTATTTTTCTAGATTTCTCTTAACAAGAAAGATTTTTCCATAGTCAAAGTCAGTTACAAAAATAATGTTGTCAAAAGATTTTTCAAAACAGTCACTGCTAACTATATTGCCTCAGAATATTATGTCATCTTAAGAACATCAAATGTGATTTGCTTAGGTATGTATAAAGTTCATACAGAACCAATCAAAATAGAACTCCACAGTTGCCTAAAGATATTAGAAAACTAAACACGTTGTGTCACTTTTTCTACAGGAGTAATTACCACTTCTTTGCGTAGTAGACCACAGCTTAGAGCAATGGAATGGAGATATAGTCAATGCCTAACAATAGTCAGGGAAGAAAGCCAAGTAGTAGAAGACCAAAGTAGGGAATTTTAAGTTTTCAAATAATAAAACGTCTGTACTGCGTGTAATGGACAGTTTGAATGCATAAGATCATTGAATGCTAACTTTGTTTGTGTTTACTTGTAGAAATGTGTTGCTAAATGAAAATCATGATATGTGTGTTCTTCATTATATCAATGGCGTTAATTCTAGGACTAGACAACCAATTGTTGTGCCCATTAGTACTAGAGAACCCAAGCAAATTGTGAACCAATCTGTTTCAACATCCCATAAGAAAATAGTTACAATAATCCACTACTACAAGGAAACTAGAAAACACTCAATTAGGAAGATATATAAAAAAACAAGTTAGTAAGTCATGTAGTTGGTGGTACCCTAAGTTTACACCACCCGGATACAAATGGAAACCTAAGTCCCGAAAAGGAAATGTCAACCCAAATGTTAGTATGCCTCTAGGAAATGCAACTAGAACTGATAATATATTGGAACCTATGAATCCTAGGTGTTCCACTCTGTCCAATACTCCATTGTCTTAAAATTATTTTGCAGCTCGTAGAGATAATTTAATTCCATCGCGAATCTAGGTGCCCAATGCACTTGACGGGGAAATCTAACTTCTAAAAATCTAATTTTGTGGTGAAATTTTGGTACGATGAAATTAGAAAATGTTCAAATTGTACCATTTTTAGTTTGAGATTTGGTTCAAGGACAACTATAACTCATCAAATGGGTTTATTACGGTCAGAAGGGCACTAATACATTTATTCATTCAGTCGGTAAATTATGTGATGCGGATTTGGAAGTTGCTTTTCGGAAGTATACATGTTTATATCGTTGATTGAAGGGAAATGATCTTCACACAGGATTCTCGTGGCACATTTATGTATTTATTACTCTTCAAGAAACATCCATTCCCAATCTAATTTACTTAATGGCTAAAGCCACATCATCTCAAGCATGGTTATGGCATCATCGGCTCTCACATCTAAACTTTGACACCATCAACTTGCTTTTGAAGAATAATATTGGCACTGGCCTTCTAAAATTAAAATTCGTTAAGATATTCTTTGTTCTTCTTGTACGTTTAGGATAAGCCAAAAGAAAGCCCTTTCTCTCTAAGACTTACCCCGAGTTCCAAAATATGGTTACAACTTTCTACTCTATGGGACTTTGTGTCCCATGGGGTAGAAAGCATTTATGGAAAGAAATATGTTCTTGTAATTGTTGATGACTACTCAAGATACACTTGGACTCACTTCTTGAGGTCCAAAACAAAACACTGCAGTTCTCATTGATTTCCTCCACTTGTCTAAAGTGGACTTCATTGCTCAAGTAAGACAGTTCGACTGGACAAGGCACAGAATTTTTGAAATAAAAATCTTCATCATATTTGGAAAGAGGTATAAGCACACGAAATGTCATCATACTCAAAACACCTGAACAAAATGGCGTTGTCGAAGACTGAAACCGTACTCTTGTTGTGGCTATGAAACAGATGATAAGCGTCGCTAAAAGTTCCTTTGTTTTATGGTTGTGATTGCAATTGCAAACAACAGTTTTACTCAAAACCTTTCACTCGTAATTCCTTGACATGAGAAAACACCTTACCACATCATCAATGGCCGGAAACCATCTGTTAAGTTCTTTCACATTTTTGGCTCTTTTTCCTACATCGTCAGAGTGAGTGAAAATATTGATAAATGAGGGGAAAAAAGGTGGATCGCATGTTTTTTTGATAGGGGATTTACTCATTCAAGATCTTCACAGGGTATGTAACAGAGACAAGGAATAATAGATTGAAAACCAATTTCATGTTTTAACTTTGACGGAATTGCTCAAATGGCGTAAGATCACGTCATTCTGTCCCCATTTCACACAATGTCTGACTACTGGTACTTGGAATCAAGGACTGTTTAAGTCCTGAACCCCATGTCAAAAAATGTTTCTCAAGCATGTGAGACAAGTATGCAACTGGTTTAAATAAGTTGGATTTGCTATTTTAAGTCCGCTTGTTCGATAACCTTGCATCAATGGAACTACTCTAGTTGTGTCAAAGTCTTTCGTTGTACATGCTGCTGCCCCCAAAGTCAAGAAAATGTTTCTCAAGCAGCTGAGACAGTACAACGTCAAATAAGCTGGATTTGCTATTTAGTCCGATGTTCGATGAATTGCTCAATGGAACTACTCCAGTTGTGTCAAAGTCTTCCGTTGTACTTGCTGCTGATGATACTAATACACGTCAACATCATAACACAACTCACTCTTCTACAACAACTGTTGTTGCAGATGCACCTCCATCGAACATTCAAACAACACCTCAAACTACAAATCAAGCATTAACTCAAGAACCAACTGTCACTGCCACTGAGAACATTATTTAAGCAGAAACCAATAACGAGTATGCACAAGTTGACGATGATGAATTTGTCAACATCTTTAGTACACCGGTACAAGAACGAGGGGAGACATCGTCTCGTCATGTTGATTCGTCAAACATGCATACATTCTATCAACACCATCCTTCTGGACAATGTTGGACAAAAGATCACCCGTTAGAACAAGTCATTGGAAATCCTTCTCAATCAATTAGAACAAGATGCCAGCTAGAAATAGATGGCATGCAGGAAGAACTACACCAGTTTAATCGATTAGATGTATGGGAATTAGTCGACATACCACTTTGCAAAAACGTCATTAACTTGAAGTGGCTCTGGAAAAACAAACGTGAGGAGGAAAATACTGTAATCCGCAACAAATCTCGTCTTGTAGCTAAGGGATATTCTCAAAAGGAAGGAAGTGATTTCGAAGAGTCATTTACACAAGTTGCTCGGTTGGGTTATTCATTGCGTATGCTGCATAAAAATCATTTACAGTATACTAGATGGACGTTAAAACAACATTTCTTTACGGTCCTCTGAAGGAAGAAGTATACGTAAACCAGCCAGATGGAAGACTCAAAGAGTTCGAGGCTAATGAAGAAAAGACTAAGTGGCTTTTGGTATGGAAAGAAGAAGTCGAAAAAGGTTACAATCTTGCGGTAAAAAGAAAAAAACTTTTGAAAAAATCTGGAAAAACAAGAAACAAAAACTTCTAATTTACACGACAAAGTTTTGAAATCTGAAAAGCAAGTTTCATATTTAAAAGTTTTGAAATCTGAAAAACAAGGTTCATATGTGGATTTTTTTTTATTTTTTGTTTTAAGTTAATTACGTGCAGTTAGGTGTTTCAAAATACCCATCAAACTTTGTCAAATGGTTCAAAATACTCATCAAACTTTATCAAATGTTCACTTATTAAACATTAACCTAATCTCACGTGGATTATAACGGCATAAATTTATAACGTGACATGTACAAAACTTCCCATTATTCTATATACTTCACGGTGAATCACGGAAGCTTCCATTATTGTTCATACTGTTAATACAAATATTCGCGCAAAAACAATATTTATATATTTAATGATCTTTATGTTTTACAACAAAGAAGACCAGATATGTACATGCAACATGTTATTGTTGCTGCTATACAAAGCGAACGACTGAGAAACATCTCACTGGATTAAAGAAGGAATATTTTGGTACTTAAAGATACCATTAACATAGGTCTTTAGGGATCGAAAGGAACCGGGTTCGAACTATCTGCTTTTGAAGATTCGGATCACGGCGGGTTGGTTCGATTCATGAAGAGCACATCTGGTGGTCATATAATTTCCTAGTTGGTAGTGATATATATGTTAGTCAGCTGGTCATCCAAAAAGGCAGGTAATGCACTATTAAATGTCTTTCGCAGAAGCTGGGTATGTGTCTTTTATCTGCGTGCTGCGCTTAAGTTCTAATGTGTTGAGACTCATGTGTCACAACCGAGATGAGCAGGTTAGTTTATACCATTAGTAATGGTTGAAGAGTTCATTTTATGTGTTTATGTGTGTGCTATGTGATTTTAAGTGTGCTAAGTGTGTTAAGTATGTGCATGATATCATTTTGAGGTGTTTGGGCATCTCATTTTGGGTATGTTTGTGTGGAATTATGAGTATTCCATTTGTTCACGTTTAGTGATAAAGGAGAGGAATGGCGTATTGCATGTAATGCTACGTCCAATAGTTGGATGATTTTTTATGTCAAGAGTTTATGATAATCGTGGCATTTTAAGAAATGAAATAAAGTGAGTGAAAATATGAATAGTATGTGGACAAACTTTTCTAAAATGGGGAAAAGTGTTAGGTTGTACACAAAGTTATTTTTGAAAGGTTAGTAAGTGGCGTTTATGTAAATCGGTTATGATCAAAATTAGCTTTGGTTTTTATATAATTAAGGAAATGAAGATGTAAAGTAGTTAATTAATAATTAAAAAAACATGTACAATATAAGGGGCGTACCGGTTTGGGTTTTTTTTATTAAAAAAATAATATTTTTCTTTTAGGTTATTGAGATGGGCTAGGACTCAAAGAAACAATTATAAAACCAACTTGGCCCATCTTTTCTCCCCTTTTTCTTGTGCCGTGAGATTCACCTCCCTCAAAACCCTAAGAAGTTTTTTTTTTCATTTGTGGATCCAAGAGTCATTCAAGAGTGTGGTTTAGGTGCTAATCATCAAGGTAAGTGTGTTCAATCTAGTTTAATTAGTGCATTCATGTAACAAAATCAATGATGGATTCTAGGGTTTCATAAAATTATAAAAGATAAATGATACCTGAATGAGAATTGGGGTTTGTAATAGTTTTTATTAGATTTAAATAGGGGCATAACCATGCAAATTACATGTTAGGGTTTGCATGAAATCTTGATTTAGTGTTGAGCAGAATTAGGGCTGTGTTCACGAGCGATTTTCTCTATGATGAAGAATGATATTTAAGGGTTTCTTTTTTTTAAACAGTAGCCCTCTGAGTCTTCTTTCCAAAGAATCCAGCCCCAAGAGTTTTCGTGGTCGGGAAGGTTGTCAAATAATTTTTATAAGATAGTGTGCAAAGCAGTGAATTTCTGACGGGTCTTCAGTTAGGGTTTTGATTTTTCGAAAAAATACTTAGACACCTTCTATGGGCTAATATTAACGTGGAAGTCATTTTTATGTTTGTGTGTGACAACTGATTTTTGGTCTATGTATGGGCTTGGTGTTTAATATGGTCAGCTAAACATCAATCTTTTTAGGGTGTCTGTTACTAGCCCGACGAATTTTGGACTCTTGGTGTTATGATTTTTCTAAAGGGTATTTATAAATGAGTATGGAGCTTTTGGGCGCGAGAAATTGGAGGTTCATAATAATATAGTAACTGTGGGAAATTTTTCCAAGGAATTATAAAGATTTGGAGAAGTGTGACGTTTGGGCGTGCAAGTGAGTCCCACTACATTCTCTTTATCAGAGTATCACACAAATCATTCTTCAAAGTCTGAAAAGCCTCTTCTTATTCTACGCTCCACTCATACTTCTGATTCTTCTCAGTTAGGGAAGTAAGGGGGTTCAACAATCAAAAAAAAATTCGCGATGAACTTCGGTAGTAACCTGACAATCCTAAGAATAATCATCTAATTCCTTGCTGCCTCACTTCTACTCGGGTCTACGTGAATACGTTATGGTTGACCACGTGACCAAGAAAATGCACTTCCTCCAACCAAAACTCACACATAGAAACCTTAGTATACAGCTTCTCCTTCCTTAGTGACTCCAACTGTAACTTTAAATGAACTTCTTGTTCCTCCTTCGACTTTGAGTAGGCCAGAATGTCATCAATGAATACGATGACAAACCTACCTAAGTACAGTTTGCAAACCCGGCTCATTAAGTCCATGAAAACCGCTGGTGCATTGGTTAACCCAAAAGGCATAACCGTAGACTCAAAATGTCTGTATCTTGTTCGAAATGCGGTCTTTGGAATGGCATTCTCATGCACTCGAGACGTGATGATAAACCTGACCGAAAATCTATCTTAAGCCAGGACAAACGCTCCTCGTAACTAATCAAACAAGTCATCAATCCTAGGAGTGATAACGTTTTTTAGCAATTAATTTTGTTCAACTCCCTTAATCCTACACATGCAAAAAGAAACCATTCCTTCTCTGACAAATAACACCGGTGCTCCCTACGGAAAATGACTAGGTCATATGAAACCCTTGTCTTGCAACTATTGAAGTTGCCCCGAGACCAAAAACAATTCTTGGCATTTCAGAAGTGCCAAACAATATGGAGACTTCGCCACCGGCGTCCGCCCATGAACCAAACCGTATGGTCGGTAACTCAACTGTCGTCGTGGTGGTCATTGACAAATCTCCCGGAAACACATCAATAAAATCTCATACCACGGGTATATCACTTATCCTAGGTTCATCTACCTTAGCGTTCATTAGGGCTTTGGCGGCTCTTAAAGTACGTTCCCCATGAACTCGAAATATCTCATCACCTTCTAACGGTATTCTAACCACCTTCTTATAACATACTATCACAGACTTCCTTGGACAACCAGTCTATTCCCACAATCACATCAAAGCTTCCACGACTCAACGGTATCAACGAACTCCAAAGGTTACATACAATCGAATAGGATAACAAACGAATATCGAGTCAAAGGCTAGAATCCATATAGGAGATTCCACATATGCAAGTAGACGTAGATCAAATGACATAAGAATCCTTTGAAAGAATGAATACGTATATGCACCGAGTGAAAGCGAAACCGAAAGAAAATCAACAGGCGTACCACAACAATGTTAGAAGATAGAAAACCTCGTGAAGGCTAATTGATTTCCTTTTTGTTATTTCTTACCAAAATATAAAGTATATATATTACAAAGGGTATGGGCTTGAGCCCAAGATAACTATGACAACTCATGATTGACAAATCAAGATAACTCATACTCATGATTAACAAATCATCCAAATATAAATAAACTAATATTTGAAGGAAGTCAATCAAACATATTGACCAATACGCCCTTGCAGTTCAAGCGGGAGGGGGGCGGACGCTCAAACTGGATCGAAAATCTTTAAACAAAACTGAAGACAATCCCTTGGTGAAGATATCAGCAATTCACGAAAGCTCGAGACTGAAAGAGATTACTTGTTTTATTAATGAAACTAACTTTGTCGATGAGGACGTCTTTAAGCAAGCGAGAGCAGAGCCAAATCTTCATGATCCATGACTTGAAAGCAATTGTAGCAACTTACGAAGCGGGTAAAAAGTCCCAGGAAGATGATATTGTCTCTTTTTTTTGCTGAGGTAAACTAAATGAAAAGAGAAAAAAAATAATAAAAGAAATTTGAAAAGAATGAATGAAAGCAAATAGAAACAAGAGTTAATATTTTTGTGAATTGTTTTGGTTGGTTTTTTTTTCACAACAACTAAATTTAAAATAGATGACAAAAGAAAAATAAGTTTTTTTATAGGGAATTTAGTTAGGCTCATGATGGCCGACCACTAGGGTTTTGATAATAAAGAAGAGAGATTTGATTCTTTTTGGAGATGATAGAAGCGGCTCATGACGGCCGACAGTTAAGTTTTAAAAATAAAGATAGAGAGATATGATTCTTTTTGGAGAGGATAGAAGCGGCTCATGACGGTCGACGGTTAGGTTTTGAGAATGAAGATAGAGAGATTTGATTTTTTTTTTAATATGATAGATATTGTATTGATTGAATGAATTACATAAGAGATGACATATCTATTTATAATAAATAGATAGCTTTGTAAATAAGCAACATCAAACCTAACCCTAATGGACCACAAGCCCACAATCGGGCTTGGGCCACTTATTCGTCTAACACTCCCCCGCAGTTTGAACGGGAGTCTTCCGGACGGACAAACTGGATAGAATGTTGAAATCGCCTTATTCTTCTCTTCTTCTTTCTTTCTTCTCTTCTCCGTTGATCGTTTGCATGAAGATGGACTTGTATTTGAAAACATAATTGTAAACTGCTTTCGGCGGTAACTACATTTTTTAATGACTTTTTTTTGACGTCATGGCTCTACTTTTGCCTTTAGTAGGGTGAACGGCCAAATTGGTGGTCAACTTTTGTTGTCAACGACAATGATCTTCGATAACGAAAACAATTAGACGAGGGAGAAAAAAAATTGTTTATCGAAGGCAACTCAACATATTATTTGTTTTGACGACTAGGGTTTATGGTTTATGAATGAAATACGAAAATAAAATCCTAAATAAATAAAAATAATAAAGCGAAAAAAAACAGGATCCCTCCGGATCACCGACAAGTAGCCGATGACCGGAGGATAGCAATCTTTGTTGTGAATCTACCTAAGCTCTGAAACCATGAAATATGATAGATATTGTATTGATTGAATGAATTACATAAGAGATGACATATCTATTTATAATAAATAAATAGATAGCTTTGTAAATAAGCAACATCAAACCTAACCCTAATGGACCACAAGCCCACAATCGGGCTTGGGCCACTTATTCGTCTAACAGACAAATGAACACAAAAAAAATATCAATACGAAAGACGAAAATTCTTATACCAATTATCGACTTTACTCGAAAGGTCAATATAAATAATGTTTTTATAAAATCAATTTAAATTAAGAAAGTCATTTTAAGTATAAAAATCATTTTAAATAATAATGAAATTGTCTTAAATGTAATCTTTGAAAAAATCCTTCTGGTTGTCATAAAAAAAATCTAGAGACAGTTATCTAATGGTGTATCGTACCTTACCACTATGAATCACTTTAAACCTGCTTTTTATGATAAAATAAAAATCTATTTACAAAGATCATTTTATACACAATTTTCTACAAACACCAACACAATACTTCCAAAAGGGTTTTTATAATTAGACATCAATTATAAAATATATCAATTATAAAATATGTTACTCAACACAATACTTCTAAAAGGGATCGTAAAACAACGTACAGACTCTAACACAATTCTATTTTTTGAAAACGAAAGAAAATACCAGGAACCATATACTCAAAATAAAATCAAACGAACTCGTACAAGAAAACTCATGCAAGACGTTATGTACCCAAAAGAAAACGTAAGATCTTATCCAAATAACGATCGACAAAGCAAACCTAAAAGCATCGAAACTAACATGTCGCCAACGAGTTACGAAAACCAAGGGATATACAATCAAGGGAGTAATGATATACACTAATATGTTAGGAACAATTAGTGCTTAACGAAATCCTTTGATCCTCATTAACGAGTAATCAATACAACGAAAGACACTAATACAAAAACGCGCCAATATCCGAAAGAGCCAATTTCCGAACCACAACCAATATACATCGAGACGTCGAATAGAATAATCAGGTATCCTACAACAAAGTTACAATGAAGGAAGCTAAGTTTAAACTTTGGAAATCAAACAAAACAACGAGCAAACAGCAACCTCTATAATAGCAATACTAGGTATCCGCAATTACTAGATAAAGGGGCAAACTTACTATCTATAACAGCTCAAACCAACATATCCTCCAATTAGGGTAAGAGAAAAATTCTCTACCTATACCATCATCTTTATCATGAATACACATATCAAAAAGAAAAAAAAAAAAAATTACACTCCACCTTACAACCAAACACAATAAATGCAATCATGGTCACAAGCACGTGTGTGATTGCCTTTATAATTATGTGGCCACCTTAATTATAAGTGTCTCCTTTCACACGTGTACTTACTTCCAAGATTACCCATTTCAATCATAATTCACATATAAGCACATATACCACATTGCACATCTTAAACCACTCCAACTTAACACATAAAGGATGCTCCATCAAATAACTACTTACTTATATCAAAATAAAATCAAAACGACATAAAGGAACGAAAGTCTCGCAACAACTCCCAAAATACGAAATATCCGAAAGAAATAATCAATAACAACATGACGAGGTAAAGGACGGGATAAACTTATGCTGGGCCTCGCTTGGGTTTGACTTTGCCTCCGCAAGAATCACCCGACTCCGCGGGTCCAGCCCTACTATGCGCATCCGACAAACGATCAACTATCCTATCTCCTTCGGTTCCACAAGAGGCTCCTCTTATGGATCCTTATAACGCTTAAGTCCAGTTGGGAAAACGGTTCCCCAACGAGACTTCTTACGGGTAGGGGAAAAACATAGCTAAAATACTAAGAAAGTAATACATATCATATCAGATAATGGTAGGCAAAATAACTAAAATGACAACTTAGCAAAATACGAGATATATAAGCTATGCAAAAATAGAGGGGAAGCATAGCAGTTATAGCATTAAACACTTAAGCCCTAAATGCATCTACATGAAGGACCCCTAGGTTATAGTCTAGGCTCAACCACCTACTTCTCTATAACCAAAGGCTTTGATACCAATCTGTCACATCCCGCCTACCCGGAAACATGAGGCGTAACATCATGGATATCATCACAACACAATGGTTTCTACTAAAGAGAAATCTAAATGAAGGAAATAATCAAATGGACACTATGGTGTCCATGACAATACCCAACACAGCGAAAAGATAAAGATCTTGCATTACAAACTAATGTCGTCCCAACGAAAGCAAAATAATTTACAATACAAAACAATCTCCAACTAACCAAGTATCAAGCAAAACAAATGTCATAAATAAAAAGACTAGAAAAGACAACTCCACAAGCAATGCCTAGGGTCTCTCTAGCCACTCTTCCTAACATCCTTCTTGAGATCATAGCGATACTTCACCGTGAAAAATAATTCTTAAAAACGTCAACATAAAGTTGGTGAGAGTCTAGGTTTTAGGTCAACGATATAAAATTCCAAAATTGCACATTACTAGGAAGAATAAAGAAAACATAGCAGGACAATAAATGAACTATCATACAGGCTAGCATGCACAACCAATCCAATACAATTCAATACAATACAATAAAATCCAATACAATCTACTTACACGATTTCCCAGTAACGATTTATAAGACGTCTCAATCGTACCAAGGTCCCTGTGGTTACCCCCTTAGCCCTGGCCGTGGATACTCTCAAAGTAACCATCCTCTCTGCTAGGCCACAGTACCTTCCACTAAACAAGCCATGAACCCGCGGTGAACCCCCTGAAACTTAGTTCACAATTCTCATATCACTCACAAAACATGTAGCACATAACATACAATAGTCACGTATAGTCCATGCATCTTTGACAACACATTATCATAGTAATCAAAATATTTCCAAACACTTTGCATCATTTCCACCCCAATAAATCATAAGAAAAGAGGGGCTATGAAACTCACCTGAAGCACAAGCAGCTTCCAAACAATATCCACACAAGCTACACAATACAAACACAAATATGTTACACGCGACCAAGCTAAAAGCTCATGTCCATGTAACACTCATATGATGGATGTCTAAGGGTTTAATTAACCATCATGGGTCACCCCGACACCATGCCCAAACTTAACCACTTCATTAACTCCTTCCACTAGTTACTTATAATTAACTCAGAATTGCAGAATTTTATCATGACTTTACGTACCCCAAACCCTTACTTAATGACCCTCATAATTCATACCAAAAATCACCCATGTTCATTTATGAGTATATTAACTACCTTTGGATTTCCAAAAGCCATTTACATGCACAAGTACTCCTAAGAAAATCAAACTTCAAAACAGTCCCAATTCGGATCTGATTGCACACTAAAAAGTTTGGACTTATTAACCATACTTAGACATAAAATTAGAAGGTATCCTTCTGGGGTTTCTCTATAATACTAAGGAACTTAACTACTGTAGAAGGGCTAAGCTCAATTCGAAATTTAAGTTAGGGTTTTAGCCTCACAAACATGACCTAAATCTGACACGTAGTTACTGTTTTGACAACTTTTAGTATAACCAACATTTGAATGACTTTCCGACCATAAAAACTTTCGAGGCCTGATTTTCTAGAAAGTACATTCAATGAGCATCGTTTAGGAGGCCAGAAAACACCGCAAAAACCTATTATCCTACCATCAAGGAGATAGTCAACAATCGTGAACATAAACCCTAAATTCTGCGGAGGCACACCTAAATCAAGTTTTTAACGCAAATCTAACATAACCAATTGAATAATCATGACCCTAATTAAGCCCTAATCATTCTAGAATCATTAATTATCATTAATATTCTGTATTTTATGCAAATCTTAGATCAATCATAAATGATGTTACATGAATTAAAATAATAAACAAAGAAGAAGAACATACCTAACGATCTTTCTTAAACTAACAACGATCTAACTAAAACCACATAAAGATTTCTTGATCAAAAATTTTGTCTTCCTTAGGGTTTTGGGGACTCACTTGTATGGCAAAAAGAAGAGAGGAAAAGGGATGGGCCAAGTTGAGTTTATATCTATTTCCTTCTAGTCCTAGCCCAACTCAAATAAGCCTAAAAAAAATAATTTTTTTTCTTTTTTTTTAAAACCCTAAATCGGACGCATGCAGCATCCCTTTTTAAATTATATATATAGGTATAATATATATATCGTATATATATATATATATATATATATATATATAATAAACATATAGTATTATTAATTTATTAAATTTACTAAATTACTTCATTTCTGTAAGTTTTTTATAAAAACCATAAAGCTTAAATTGATTATACATTTTTACTTAAACGCTACATACTAATCTTTCTAAAAGTAACTTTCATTTTCACCAAAACACTTTCTATTTTTTAGAAATTTGCTACAAACTTCTAATATTTCACTTTCTTCTTCATTTCTAAAATGCCACAAACCGTATTATCACTATAATCATCCACTATTGACGTCGCATTGCCATGCAATACGTCATTATTACCATCCATTATCACTAACACTAAACGTGAATAAATGGACATACCATCACCAAACACAAACAAACAAAAAAACACAAAATGAGATCCCACAAACACCTTCAAATGATATTACGCACATTATAACTTAACCCACTTACACAACATAAAATCACATAACACCCCACAGCTAAACACATAAAATGAACTCTTAGACATATCTAAAGATATAAACTAACTTGCTCAAATCACGGTTGTCACAAAGAGTACAACCAAACTATGGATATGGATGGTAAGCTTCATTTAATATATCCGCCATTGCTCTTTACTGCTTGTATTTACATTATAGGTTAGCTTAATTTTTTAGTATTATAGTGGAAATATTATATTATTTTTAAATAAAAACTTTGGTTCCAACAAACGTTAACTTGTTAGTTTATATATCTTTGCAGGAACCAATGTTGGTGTAGCCCCAACTGTTCAAACAAGAAAAGAAACCCTCATTCAAAAAACTAGAGAATACAACAGAAGTTATTACCAACGTCGTAAAGAAAATAATAACTCTCGTTGTCTTATTTCACCAACACCGGTAGGAGCAACCCAAGATCTTTCGGCCTTGACGCGTGAAACCACTTTAGGTAAAAAAAAATGTATATAATGTTGTTCTTTACGGAATTTTGTTTTATCTTACTAATACATGTTTTAAATTTCAAACCAGATGATCAACATGGTAGTGGTGTAGCCCCAACCGTTTAAACAAGAAAAGAAAACCTCATCCAAAAAACTAGAGAATACAACATAAGTTATTACCAACGTCGTAAAGAATATAATAACTCTCAATATGATCCATACGATTTTATGAACAATGGCCTTCCTAAAGAGCATAGTTTATTAAAGGATCAACCACCATGTGTCAAATGTAGAGCAAAGAAAATACAATATGATTCCCTAGTTCCCCCTACCCGCTTTTTTTGTTTGCAAAAGAATAGGTGGAAAAGAGAAATTTGTAGCCCTTGAGATATTCTTTCCAGAACTATAGCAAGAAACAGCATATTTATGGTCGCAATGCCAGTTTAGGAAAAAATGTTTTAGGAAAAGGAAAGAACATAAGGATAGAAAAATAGATAAAATAATACGTGAAAAAAAATATAAAAAAAAAAAGTAAAATAAATATATTATAATAAATAAAATTAAATAAAAAAAAAAATATAATTATAAAAAAAAATATATAATAAAAAAAAATAATATATAAAAATATAAATTATATATAATATTAAATAAAAAAAAAATAAACCGCAATAAAAAAATAAAATAATTAATAAAAAAAAAAAACACATAAATAATAAAAAAAAAAAAAAAAAAATAAAAAATAAAAAATAAAATAAACTCGAAAAAAAAAACGGGCCAACAAAAAAGCAACAAAATAAAAAAATAACGATAATAAATAAATAAAAAAAATATATAAGATAAATAATAAAATAAAAAATAATAAAAAGTACGGACAGCGCGTAGTCCCTCCCAACCACCAACGTATGGGCTCAAAATAAAAAATAAAAAAAATAAACGGGCACTTCCGAAAAAAAATATATAAAAAAAAATTAAACATGATAAAACGAAAATAAAAAAAAAAAAAATAAAAAAAAATAAAAAAAATAAATAAAAAAAATCATAAAAAAAAATAATAAAAATATAAAAAAAATAAAACAAAAAATAAATAATAAAACGAACAATATATAAAAAAAAAAAACGGAGATAATAAAATATAAAATAATATAAAATTAAAATTAATAAAAAATAAATAATAGATGAAAAAAAAAAAAATAAACGTGGAGGAGACATATATTTATAGTATAGGTAAAAAATGCGAGGATAGGGGGGACGGGGGGGATAGGCGAGAAAAAAAACGATAAGGGTAGGAGAGGAGAGGAGTAACGAGGAGCGGATCGGAGGAGTATAGTGTATTACATCTAAGGTAGTAACTCAGTGTCGAATGTTTGTGTGTATGTGGTGTGGGTGTGTGACAAATACTGTATATAATAGGTTATGCAACAGAGAGGAAAAATGAAAAAAAAAAACATAATAAAAAAAATAAAATAAATATATAGAAAAAATAAATAAAATAAAAATAAATAATAAAAATAATTACAATAATATAAAAAAAAAACGTTATAAAAAAGAAAAAACAAAAATAAATTAAATAAAAAAATTTATATAATAAAAGCTTATAAATAAAAATGAATAAAATAATAAAATAAAATAATATATATATATAAAACGACGTAATATATAGAAAAAATAAAAAAAAAAAAAAAAAAAAATATAAATAAAAAATAATTATAAAAAAACTAATAAGAATATTAAAAAAAACATAATTATAATAAATAAAAAATAATATATAATAATAATATAAAAAAAAAACTAATTATAAATAAAAAATAAATAAAATAAAATATAATACAAAAATAAAATAAAAAAAAAATATATAAAAAAACAAAATAATAAACGAAAATAATAATAAAGATGGGGGGAATATATTTTTGTGTGATCGGATTAATGGTGATGGTCATCGGGGGGCGCAAGAGTTGACGAAACGCATATCCGATGACAATTGAAGGAAAAGTTCATATGAATATGTTGTAGTACTGCGCATGACATGAATAAGTAGAGGCGTGCGATACAGTGTTCTAACTGCGTCACATACATAAAAGCCGAGACTCTCATTATACGGCTTGGCATGTCGGGCTGGGAAGATGTAAGATCAGCCATGAAGTCAATGAATACACGCCACCGCGAACAGCGACGGTTACCCTCTACTTAATCACGTACTAATACAAAATCATGATAAGTGTGAATCTCAGAAGTGATAGCCTGTATATCTTCGATATAGCAGTAATGTCGGCGATGGGGTGCATGTAAGAACTGAGAAGCTTCGTGATAATTACTGGTATGAACACAGGCGCGGGGCTACAGCAGAGCGAAGGGCGACTTAGCGACATTCAGATCATGATGCGACTAGTCATATTTTCTAATTAAGTACCCGTTAAAATGGCCCTAAGCTTGATAGAGAGATAATTTATGATTTTCACGTGTTCTTTGCCACCAAACCCATATGTTCAAAACATTTCGATCAGTTGGTAACCTTGGTCCACTTGACTAGTATAGGGTTGAATTAACTGCATCAGTTAAGGTCGATCAAAGACTTTACAACCGTCCAACAACGTCTGAGGTATAAATATGATTCTCACAATCCTACGTCTTATCTAAATATACAACTCGTATATCTAATCTTATACTCTTACCTCAAATATATTATCACGTAGGTCGCTAGTATTTGGGTGGAAGGTAATGAGAACATCACTACATACAAGAGAAGTAGTGTTGTGTATGGAAGATCTGAATACCCTACGCATATACAACCTTATTTTGCTTGCTATGATCCTTTGTCTTATCCACTGTTCTTTCCAAACGGTGAGGCTGGATGGCTGATAATGCCCAAATTATACATGTTTTCGGTTGTGTTATTCGTATATAGTTAGTAATTTCTCATGAACTTTTGATACTTAAAAGCATGAATTTCTTGCAGGTCCACTTGAAGACATCTCGAGGACAAACATAACAAAGATCGAGTATTTATATGCTAAAGAACACAACATACAAGAAAAAGATAAAGTTCAAGTTCAAAAGTGCAAATGTGAGCCGCACTTATACTTTATGCGCCGCACTTCTCCTCAAGTCAATGAAATAAAGACTTAGTCAAAATTTAGCATTAACTATACAAGTACTCCGTACTTACAACTTTGTGCGCCGCACTTCCTATCTGATTATAAAGAATTAATGAAGACTTAAATGTTATTAACACCCTAAGTACGCCGCACATATTCTCTTGTGCGCTGCACTTTTTTAATAAACATGTATTACCCTCGCATTTAATCACCAAGTACGCCGTACTTACTACTTTGTGCGCCGCACTTTCACCCCTCACTTAGCCTATAAATAGGGGACGAATTTTACACATTTCATTCATCTCTCATCCCACTAATCCATCTCACAATCATTCCTTCTTCATCACACACACATCATTTCCCTCATATGCCTTTTCCAAAACATTCATCAAGCATAAACACCATACCCTTTTTGAGAATCAAGATCAAACAACCAAGAACAAAGAAGATCATCATAATATTTTAGTAAGATAATGAAGTTTATTGTTGAATCAAGCGATGTTATGAACCACTTAGCCATGAGAGGCTAAATCTCTCATGACTACTCGGTGATGTTATAATAATGAATAAGTGTTTGGTATGATCGTGATCTCTTTAATCTCAAGCTTATGTTGCAATCGTGTTATATCCTATCTTATCGGTTTTTGCTTATCAACTTAGATTATATAATCATATCGGTATAGGTCGAAAGACCCGTTATGATCTATATGGTTTTAAAGATTTGTCATGATCTTTATCGTCTATGCTGAGAAAACCCCCCCCCCCCCCCTCCAACTTTCTTAAATTGGTAAACAAAATAAGCTTTGATATAATAAGTAACATCAATTACTTCTACCACTTTCTTGATATTCTTCGAAATTATGATCCAATGGATGATGAACCCATGTGGGCTGCCGACCGTGTTGTCGCTCCGACTCCCGGTTCCGCAATCACTATTCCTAAAACCGCAAACGAATTTGCTATTAAAGGTAACCACTTGACTCTCGTCAAAGGAAACCAATTTGATGGCAGAACCAAAACCGATCCTCATAAACACATTCATGAATTCCTCAGAATCTGCGATATGTTTAAATACAGAGATACCAAAAATGAAGTTGTCCGCCTGATGATGTTTCCCCTATCACTCACTGGAGAAGCAAAAACATGGTTGGACGAACTCAACGAAGGAACTATCAAAACGTGGGATGAACTTTGAACTGCTTTCATTAGCCGATTCTTTCCCCCAGCTCTTTTTGACCGACTCCTCGGAGAAATCCGTGCCTTTTCTCAACATGAAAACGAATCTCTAACCGATGCTTGGCTTCGTATGAAGGAAATGCTCCGAAACTGCCATGGTCATAACCTTTCCAAAGGCAATATTATCAAAATCTTTTATCATGGTCTCAGCGAAATAACCCAAGAAGTTCTAAATGCCGCAGCTGGTGGTATTTTCCTCTATAAAACACCAAATCAAGCTTATCAGCTTCTCGAAGATAAAGTCTTACTCAAGCTCGATTGGGCTAAAAATCAAAAAACCAAATCATCTCTTAAGAAGACTGTTGCTTTCCCCGATGAAGGTAGTAGTAATACCAATACTGACAAAATTATGGCCCGAATGGATGCAATGACCATGAAAATGGATGCTCGGTACAAAGAACTCCAATCTCGTGCTAAACAACCAACTCTCGATCTTAACGATGATGACATACCTATGTCCCGTGAAGAAGAAGAAGCTAAGCTCATGCAAACTTTCCGTAACACTCGTTTTTACAATGATTACCGCGACCGAGACTCAAATCGCGATAATTGGCGTTCAAGCGGACGGAATGATTATAACCGAGACAACTACCGATCTAATACCGATGATAAATCTTATGATCTTCAAAGATAATTCAACGATTTCATAAAATCTCAGCAATCAACCAATGCTTTTGTCAAAGAAACATTCATAGACCTCAAAACTCAACTCGAAACAGTAGCCAAAAATCATCAAGCTTCAATCCAAAATCTCAAAACTAAGTTTGACAGACTCGCTGACAAGCAATCTGGACGACCTTCTGGATCTCTTCCAAGCAACACTCAACCAAACCCATGAGGTAGCAACTCTAAAGCTTACCAACCACCATAGGCTCGTAATGAGCAAGTGAATGTCGTATTCACAAGAAGTGGTAAATCCTATAATCCACCGGATAACCCAGATGAACAAAATAAATCCGAAAACCCTATCAACTTCGATAGCGATGATAAAGACGATGAACCTACACCACAACCAAATACTAAAACCCCGAAAAAAACACCGTTACCCAAACCATACAAACTAAAAATCCCATATCCCCAGCGCCTAAGAAAAGAAAAAATGAAAGCCCAATATGGAAAATTCCTCGACATGATTCGAGCCATTCGAATCAACGTACCTCTTGTCGATGTTTTATCTGGAATGCCTAATTATGGTAAATTTCTCAAAGAACTCATAAGCAACAAGCATAAAATTGAACAAATTTCTGCCGCTATCCTAAGCGATGAAAGTTCAGCGATGATCCAAAATAAAGTTCCACCAAAACTTTGAGACCCAGAAGTTTCCTTATTCCATGTAATTTCAACAAAACTTTCTCCTGTAATGCTTTAGCCGACTTAGGTGCTAGCATTAACCTTATGCCATATTAGACACGATTAATCCTGTCACAATTAACGCATCCGCATAAAGCATCCTTTAGTTTAATTATAATTTATCTTAGAGAATCAAAGTAGTGGAGATCCTGTTAAAACCCTAGCCCAATGGGACTTTACCCACTTATTGTTTAACGATGTTTTTTTATACTGGTAGACCACTATTTAAATCTTTATCAGTTAATTAAGAACATGATTGCTGAAACAAAAATAGGTCACCTACCGGTCCAACTAACCTCATAATTCAAAGACAAAGACAGAACGTTATTTGTGATCCTATTGGTCCAGTAATATAAAACACGATATGAAGAGCTATCCCGATATCTAGATTACTTTTATTATGTATAGGGCTGGATTCCTTGGAGTGTGTGCTACGTTCTCAATCAATCAGTGATATCATTCCCAATTTACTTTATTTACTGTATCTTCGAATAGTTATCTTCATGGATACGGCGTATGGAAGCAGTCAGATACGCCGTATTGGGAATTGGTCAAACGTGTTTTCTTGTGAAGTTCAGGCGCTGATACGCCGTATCTCTTTAGTTGGATACGGCGTATTGGTCAGAAATCAACAATCTTTAAATATCTTCGTTTTAGCTCCAAATTACGCGCCTGTTAGTATGTCTTCACAAAACACTCCTGAATTACTACATTTATCAACTTTAAAGCAATTAAGTACCAAATTATGCAATAATTATATAAAAGTAGGCAAAACAGATGGGATAAATGATATAATAAAGTGACGTTATTTGATGTCATCAAGCACGAATCTTCCAATCACATTCATTAAAATGAAAGCATTTCAATGAATACCTTTTTGGGGTTGACATCTCTGATAAAAATTGGTAACCTTCGTCTAAAGCTTTCAATCTAATTGCCAACTCTAAAGCTTCCTTATTGTCAAAAATACTACCAACCTTAATGTCTGTTTCTTTTTTATATTGCTTTGAAATCATAGGTTTGGACTTGTAAAGCGGTGTTTCTGGAATGTCAGGCTTAAATGACATGAACTTCTCCCGTTTATGGTAATTGGGTTGTGGTTTTCATCTACAACATCATTAAAAGCATTTTGTGTATCTTCGTATTCGTTGTAATCTTTGAACGCAAAAGAGGATTCAGGTTTTTCGAAATGGGACTCATTTTTATGACTTGATTCATTATTTTTAAAATCACTAGGTCCGAAATTCAAAGACAGGCCATTGTTGAAAAAAGACGTACTTGTATTATTATTATTATTAAAAATTGAGGGACTAATGTGTTCGTTAGATGGTCCAATGTTTTCGTAAGTTGTTGGTTCAAAAAAATTATAAAACATGTTGTTAGCCTTAATTTTATATAAGTCGAACAAGAATGTTATCGGTCTTATTAGTCGTAATTAGTCTTGTTAAGTAATAGGCTAGTCGGGTTCAACGGGCTTGGATTGTAATCTAATATTGTCCGTGTTTCGGGCTCAAAGCCTAAGTTTAGCCAAGCCCGGCCCAAGTTAGAAAGCCCACATGCCACTCATGGCTCAAGGGTATAAATAGAACCCTCTCCACACATGGAGAGGGTGTTGGTTACCATTTGCATAGTTTGTGTGTGTGTGTAATCTTCCATCTCTAGTTTTCTCTCTAATAAATCTTCCAACTTTTCTCTCTTCTCTTTTCTACTATTTTGCTTATTGGTATAGCTTATTGTTGTGAAATGGGTTAAAGTAAAAGGGATAACAATTGGTATCATTCGCCTCGGGTGGGTTTAGTGTTTGTTATTTTTTTGGGAGTTTCGGTTTTATAAGCTTATTGGTTCGATTTAGTTCCTTGGCTTAAAAGCGTGTCTTCGTGGTTCTTTCATGCGTTGCTACGACATACGCAAGTTCAAAAGAAGGTAAAAACGTCCAAAATACTTGTTTGGATCGAACGAGCAACATACTTGTTTAGACCGAACGAGTGACTGCCATTAGAACCGATCGAGTGTATTTTTGGAGAGAGCCGAACGAGTGGTTTTTGTTTGGACCGAACGAGTGGTGATCATATTTGAATCGAATATGTGGTTTTAGTTTGGACCGAACGAGGGCTTGTTAGCTTGGATCGAACTAGACTTTTCTTTGAGGATCGAACGAGTCTCATCCTTCGAGGACCGATCGAGTAGTTTCTGTTTAGACCGAACTAGATTTTTCTTCGAGGATCAAACGAGTCTCATCCTTCGAGGACCGAACGAGTGGTGTGTGTTTGGATCGAACAAGAGAACCGATCTAGTGCAATCTCTTGAGACCAAACTAAAGGATCGAACTAGTTGATTTCTTTTAGAACCGAACTACACAACCGAACCAACGAACCGAACAAGCATTGAACCGAACCGGTGAACCGAACTAGCAGAGGACCGAACAAGCAAATTTTATTTTTACGGTTTCTTCCTGATTTTGTAAAATCCCGCGAAAGATACAATTCTTTTCTCGGTTTAAATCAAAGATTTGTAAAATCCCGTAAACGTTAATCAGCTTACTATGCAGCACTTGACGACGGTGCGGTCTTAATGAAGAGGTGTGGGTATTTCTTCTTGAATTGGTCTTCACGTTCCCACGTGAACTTAGGACCTCTCTTGTAGTTCCATCGAACCTTGATTAATGGAATGCGGCTTCACTTCAACCGTTTAACTTCACGGTCTACAATCTCGACGGGTTCCTCCACAAACTGAAGCTTGTCATCAAAATGAAGTCCATCTAACGGAACGGCTAACAGTTCTTCGGCATAGCACTTTTTCAAGTTAGATACATGAAATGTATTGTGAACCCTGCTTAGTTCTTCTGGAAGCTCGAGTTTGTAAGAACCGCTCCAAACCTTTCCTAAACACCTTGAATGGTCCAACATACTGGGGTTTAAACTTCCCCGGGTTTGTCAAAACGTGTCGACCCTTTCCAGGCGAAATCCTTTTAAGCATAACTTTATCCCCGACTTGGAATTCCATTGGTTTACGCTTCAAATCGGCGTAACTCTTCTGTCGATCACGAGCGGCTTGCATCCTTTGCTTGATTTGGACGATTCTCTCAATCGTCTCTTGAATTAGTTCTGGATCGAGAATTTGAGCTTCTCTAACTTCGGTCTAACAAACAGGTGAACGACACTTTCGACCATAAAGTGCTTCGAATGGTGTGGCCTTGATGCTAGAGTGATAGCTATTGTTATAAGAGAAATTTTTTAAAACTACACTACAAATTGATCCGTTAGGTGGCGAATTACAAAAATAACCATATTTTTTAGAAAATTTACACTACATTTTTTGGCTAGGGGGGCACGTGCCCACGCGGCCCCCATTGTGTCTAAGCCACCTAGTAATACCCAAACACTGTTTTGAGCTTATGTAGATTCACATTACACTATTGAGCAAACACAAGCTACAACAAAAGAGAATATGAGCTAGGGTAAAGTTGTAAGCTAAAAAAGCCAAGATAACAGGGCTTATGTAAGCTAGTAATAAGCTTAAGCCACCAAGTAATATCCAAACACTGTTTTGAGCTTATGTGTTTTGAAAACTAAAGAAAAACCTTACGGCTTCCTCAGATAAGGCTAACCTCCATTTCATAAGAAAAAAAAAAGATAAACTTTATTCTAACTATATAAAGCATTTTTAATGTGGGACCCATTAATAAATTAAGTATAAGAGAGCGTGCAATCTGGTCCATCCATCTCATTTTTGGAATAACATCATAAGTGACATTGTCACCTTTTGATAAAAATCATCTTTATTTTCACTATTGTCTATATCTTTTTATACATACCTTAATTTTACCGCTCATAATGATCTAATTTCATCATATTTTTTAAAATTTTATGCTCTTTAATTCAACATCCATTTTGATATATTTTTATAATATTTTTTTTTTACATTTTAATGGGTTTATTTTATGTTGATTTATATTTTTTTACAACTTTAATCTTAATTAAATATAAACTGATACGTTAAAACTATATATGTTCGGAGAGAGTGCTGTCTTTTTACATGCGAGAATGATGATGTTAATATGGTGTTGCGGGAAAGTTACGGGAAACCCCAACGAACACATACATTTGTGAAACGAAATTACTAAGTGGGTAGGAAATTACGTAAAAAATTGAGTTAGTAAATTTTTTATTGCCGCCGCTATGCGCGGGTAACCAACTAGTTTTATGAAATAAGTAAAGGATTAATAAATCAAATAAATAGACAAAGGAACTGCAACATGATTCAAGGTGTGATTGACAAAACCCCTAAATTTTAAAATGTATGTATTCCGTACCTTTGATTTTTGTTATCTTGTTTGGTTTCATGGTTGGTCTTTCTGTTCCAACTGGGTACAAGACCAAAGTGGCCTTTTTATCAAGGTGTTTGGGAATTGGATTTTTGTTATCTTACTGGTTGTCTATTTTTATTTTTTTTATGGGGTAAGTTATACATACATCATACCCTTTAAAAAGCCATTCGTACTCCCTCTTGTTTTTCCCTTTTTTTTAATTTTTATAATTTTGTTTATGTTATAAAACTGTGAATCTGAAAGTGAGGAATAAAAATTATAAAGTTTAACAAGTCAAAAGTATGAAAGTGACAAAAAATACGCAACAGATAAAAGACTGTGTTGCACTGGGAGACAAAAAAAAACATGTTTTGTACTTTTTTTAATACTTTATGGTGGGACAGGAGGAGTACCAATAGTAACACCCTTTTTTTTATCTCACAAGATAGTTTATTCAATGAAAATAAACTTATGTCGTTTTGCCGTTGTCATATATATATATTTGTTTTATTAACATAATTATACGGGTACTCTGGAGGTAATTTTCACATTTCTCTAATTGATTTGCACATTTAAAAAGATCAAAATGGTCTTTTTATCAAGGTTGGATCTTTTCATTTATGGGTTAATATGTCATTTAACTCTTGTCATAAACGTATTTGAATAATCAGATGAAATTAGCATCCGATTGTACCTAAAGAATATTGTTAAAGCAGCAACTTATTTGAATACCATGTTTGACTTCTAGAGATTGACTTTTGCAAGTTAATATAAATGCATACAATTGCTCAAAATTGCTCATTTGGTAGGCTTTTATACCATTAGATCAAAAAAGTTATGCAAGCATTCCTAGGCTATTATATAACAATTAGATCAAGTTTAGAATAAAAATTAAAAAAAATACTATAACCATAAACAAACTTATACAATAAAGTTTACAAAATGACGTGTCATATAATTAGTGGCATTCTCAAAGTTCCTTTTGAATTATCTCTCTTACATGTATCCACAAGTTACATAGCATATCATTTTGTAAAAAAATTTGTGTGAGTTTGTTTGTGGTTCTAGCATCTCTCATAAAAATAATGTCTTAATGTTCTACTACATAATCATAGCAAAAATATAAGTTATTTTGAAAGTAAACATAAAAGCATCCATTCAACATTATTTTTATCTTCCTTGTCAGCCATCACTCTTCTCCTCTTGATTGCTCTAGTTTGGTCTTTCAACATCTCTTGTGCAACCATTGCATCATACACTTCAATTAGAAACAAAACATCCTCATCTTCAGTATATAAGAATGTACCTCTGCAGCAATCATGGTAGCATACACTCCATGTGGAATCACGACATCCCTATCTTCACCGCTAGAACCCACAACTGTCTCTTCTGCAACCTTATCCTCAACTACCACCTCAACTGGAATCACATTCCCAACTTGGTCTTTCAACATCTCTTGTGAAACCATAGCATCATAAACTTCAGTTGGAATCACAATCAACTGTCTCTTCTTTTGCAATCATTTCTTCAGCTACCACCTCAAATGGAACCACACCCCTTTCATCATCAATTGGTTGATCATAAACAACAAAAATGTCTGATACATCTTGAGCTTCAATTACTAATGTGTCTCACAACTACTAGTTTTAAATTTATAACACCATTTACCGGATAAAGCTAAGAACACACGGGGAAGTATGACCATTTCGTATGTAGTTAGTTTGTTGTGGTAAACTGAGGTCGTTCACTAGGATTTGGGTGTTTTCGAATGTGAAGAATCTATGTAACAAGTAACACGACCCACAATACCATATAAGCAACTAATAGCACAGAAATGATAATTAAGCAAACTTAATAAGTAAAGGACAACACTTGTTTGGATTAGTTCATAATACTTGAATTGTTCATATGAAGATAGTTTTGACAAATCGATTACAAGTTAAGAATATGATGGTGACAAATTCCAAATCAACCAATTCACGATTACGTTTATTTAACAAATTCGATTCGCGGTTTGTTTCACAAATTCGTTAACAATCACACTCAAGTTTCTTTTGCATAATCAAGCCACTAAAAAATGGTCAATACAATAGATAATCATCCATAAACAGAATGATTATAACTAGTTGTTTGATGAAAACCCTTTCGACCTATGAGATCACCAACAACTAACCAAGCATGATAAGCAATTGTTACAAAACTCAAGCACAAATGGATCTCAAATATAACATGGAATTGATCAAAACCATAATAAAACATAAACAATCCTCATATAATAAACATCATCCAAACAAGTGTAATAAAAACTAATCCATGATTACTTCAACAAAAACCAAAGTTTCAACAATCATATCATTCATAAACATTCTAGAAATTAAAAGGATTATATGAAAATAGCAATCACAATCAGTAATGGAAGGATTTAGAGCAACCTTTAAGTCTCCAATCGACTATACGCTTCGTACCAAGATGGAAAATGGTTCCCAACACCTTCTTTGATGTTCTTGAGTACTAATTCTGGAAATGACAGAGGTTTTGAGGTCTTTTGAGAGAGAAATGGTAGTGAAAATTCAACCTTACGGTGTAAGGAGAAATGTTGGTGATGAGTAGAAGAGAAAGTAATGATTTGATGATGAAAACTAAGCCATGAGTTCTCCTATTTATACGTAAACAAGCCCTTGGCCACCAAGCATAAAACTTGGGCACAAAGTGTCAAGTGAGTTGGCAGAAAAACAAGCATTTAAAGTTTACTTGAAGAGGCCAGCGAAATCGAGCTGGGCGGCTCCTTGAATGTCGAATGGGCTTTTCATCCAGCCTTGGCAGTTTC